>JAJOZX010002766.1:142500-205000 GCA_023014485.1 Bathynomus jamesi | reverse complement strand
CGGGTTCTTCCTAAGTTTGCTGTATGTGGCGGGGTCCTGGAGAAGCTCGTTCATCTTTCCGATGTAGTCCACTTTGTCCATAATAACTATGGTGTTAGCCTTGTCTGCTTTAGTAATATGGAGCTCCCCATCTTTTTTTAATTGTGAGAGGCTATTGCGAAAACGTCCGGAATACATCGATGCCGAATTGGAAAAAATCAACGGTATTGGAAGTGATCTGTGTTATCCATCTGCGTTTATGGAATCTTGTCTCAACAAGGCAAAACGAACTTTCTATCGTGTCAATAATAACACTCGTACTTTGTCAAAAAATATTTTAGTACTTCCATTTTTCCCGGGCTTTTTAGACATTGCTAATGTACTTAAACTTTTGGATATTAATGTAGTATTTTCATATAACAATATTGTGAAAAATATCATAATAAAAAATAGCCTACCAATAATTCAGGCATTATCTATAAAATTGGGTGTAAACAATGTGATTCCTTTTACATAGGTCAGACGGGAAAGGATTTGCACACACGTATAAAACAGCATCAATATTCCGTTAGAACAGGACAGTTGTCCAGTGCCCTTTTTGTCCATTTGTCAGAGTTATCCCACTGTATTGACTGGAATAATGCTTCAGTTTTATTTCACTCTGGCAACATTGTTAATAGAAATATTCTTGAGTCTGCCATTATCCAACTTTCAAATAACTTCAACATAAGCAAAGGTCTTTTTCAACTCGATCCTGTTGTTTTGAATTCCTTCAAAACAGATCTAGATAAGAAAGGTAGAACGCTAAATCTTTGGTAAACTTGTATGCTACTTTATTAACTTTTAATTTTCATTTTATTTTTATATACAAGATGGGTAGAGTGATAAAACCCGGGCAGATTTCCAGTATAATTTTTTTTTTTTTTTTTTTTAATAACATTGGTTGGAAACAATTAATTTAATCTTGTGCTAAAAATCGGTAGTTTGATCTTGTGCTAAAAATCGATAGTGTTTCCTTACAAAGTTGTATGCCCATCTCACAATCTTTTAATATATTTTTTTTTTTTTTAAATTTCATTTCTTCGTTTATTGTATAGGTATGTATGTATGTATGTATGTGTATATGTGTGTATGTGTATATATTAGGGTGTCTCAAATATACGAATGGAGGATTTCGGGTCGGGGCGACGCTTGCCCGTATTACACCTTTATAAAGGATTGTTATCACAAAATTTGACAGCTGTAGGAGGATTTTTAGGGGTCACTCAAGTTCGCCACTTCTGTTTCACTTATACAAGATTTTCTTCTCTTTCGCAGGTGATGGTTACTAGAGCAGGAAACCAGTTGTGGTTGCTGGACAAGGCCCCAATTGCAGCGATTGTTTGTCCACGACTACCATCGAAGGAGCAATGCCTGCTCCTTTACTTCCACCACCACCAAGACCAAGAGGGAAGGAATACCAAATCGGAGAGCATTCGCCTGGTGGTGGAAACCATCTGGCCCATCTGGGAGAAGGCCAACATACCAACTACCACCAAGAAGTACGCAGGGGAGAAGCTGGCGAAGTTGATCGATACCTACGACGCACTCAAGAAGAACAGGACAAAGCCGCAAGAGGGTTACCGGTACAAGGAGGGGATGTTCAAGTCGGATTTGGAAGACGTGTTTGACGTGGCTCACTCCTCCGCGCTATCCTCCTCCAAGGTCCCTCAGGAGGACAAGGATTTTCTCACCTCGCAGAGCGAAGATAGGATGTCGTCAAGTCTTGCGGGGGTGGACCAGAAGACAGCGAAGAAGAGCTGTGAAGCGGAAGAGGGATCTTGCAGCCACGGCTAGGAAGAGTAAATGGGATGCTGGGGTGACACAGCTCATGGAGGTAGCGATCTTGGAGGTGGATGGTAGCAGCACTGAAATGAACACGGAAGACGAGGATGATGACGACGAGACGTACCAAGCGCCCAGCACCACCAAGGCCCAGACTCAAAAGAAAAGGCGAATGAATGCCCTCATGGACCCGAATCTCATCGCTGCTTGGGATCGCGACAACATGTCCGTGAGACAAGCAACGTCGTCCTTTGCAGCAGCAGCTCAGAGTTTGGGTCATGACCTGGATGACCTGGTAATCTCGCCAGCAACTGTTCATCGAACACGGAACAAGATCCGAAAGGAGATGGGAGAAGAGTTGACCCGAAAGTTCGAAGCTTCTGGTCTTTTAGTCTTGCACTGGGATGGGAAACTGTTGGAAGATATCGCCAAGGAGAAGAAGGAGGTTGACCGGATTGCTGTTGTGGTGA
This sequence comes from Bathynomus jamesi, assembly GCA_023014485.1. Taxonomy (NCBI): domain Eukaryota; kingdom Metazoa; phylum Arthropoda; class Malacostraca; order Isopoda; family Cirolanidae; genus Bathynomus; species Bathynomus jamesi. The sequence goes on along the minus strand of JAJOZX010002766.1, from coordinate 202,727 downwards.
CGGGCGATGGAGTCGAGGAGCTTCTTGGTGTACCCGTTGCGGTGGACGGCACTGGAAAAGAACAGGCTGCAGCCGTACTCCAGGAAGTCCAGGCTTTTGGCATTTCGGAGCAAATCATTGGACTGGGATTCGACACCACAGCTGTGAACGCTGGGATGATCCAAGGTGCTTGCGTTCGCATTGAGCAGGAGTTTGGCCGTCCCATGTTGTGGTTGGCTTGCCGTCACCACGTCTTGGAGATCTTACTCAAGGATGTCTTCGTGCGATGTCTGGGGCCGTCCTCTTCCCCTGACATTCTCCTCTTCAAAAGATTTCAACAGCGGTGGGCCTCCATTGACAAAGGGTCATTCTTGTCCATCGGTGACGAAAGCAATCCCACAACAACTGACAACTGGGCAAATCAAGCGTCTTCCATGAAGAAATACCTGCAGCAGACGCTTTCCCACGGCACACATCCCCGAGAAGACTACCGTGAACTCCTCATCCTTTCCTACCGCTTCCTTGGCGGTCAGGTCCAGGGGGATTTCGTCAGCCTGGGGCCTATCACCACGCCAGATGGATGGTCAAAGCCATCTATGCCCTCAAGATTTTCATGTTCCGTCACCAACTGGACCTGACAGCCAGGGAAGAAGGAGGACTTCGGCGGCTGTGTTTGTTCATCTCCCTCGCGTACGTGAAGCAGTGGAATGAGGCAATGGTCTCGAATCGAGCTCCACTGAACGACCTAGAGTTCCTTCGCCTGCTCGAGGCCTACCCTGACAAGGAAGTCAGCCACACGGCATCCATGGCCTTGAAAAGGCACCTGTGGTACCTCTCAAAGGATCTCGTGGGGCTTGGTTTCTTTGACGACCGCATTCCAAAGGACACGAAGCTAAAGATGATCCAACGACTTCAATCCCCCGCCACGAAGAAAGGACTCAAGCGGATCGATCCGAAGAACTTCAGTCCACAGCAATCCATCGAGCTCTTCGTCACCCGGAGAACAAAAGAAGTCTTCTTCCGCGCGATCCTTCCAGAATCTGAGTCTCCCACCTTCCTCATGAAAGATCCAGAGGATTGGATCAATGACCAGGATTGGATCACGGCGCAAAAGAGGGTGAAAGCCCTGAAGGTGGTCAATGACGCCGCCGAGCGTGGTATCGCTTTGATGAAAAGATTCAATTCCACCATCACGCGTGATGAGAAGCAGAAGCAATTCGTCCTCAAGGTGGTTCGGGCTCACCAGAAGTTGATCCCCGTCAAGACGAAGGAGAGCTTGAAGAGTAAAATCAAGTAGTGTAGGACAGATTGATGATGAAAACAATCCATTTATACGCGCTTATTTCAATTAATGAAAGGTGCATTTCGTTTATTTTCATTATTGTTCAGAAATAAAGAGAATAAGAGAATGATAGAAATTTCTTTTTTTTCCTAAATAGCTACAAGAAAGTGTTAAACTTGAGTGACCTCTAAATACTGTTCGATTCCCATCATTTTTCGATTTTTAGAACCTCTATGCCTATTGAAATCGGGGCAGCATTCGCGAGCAAGAGAAAATCGAAAAAAAAAATTTCTATGTATTAATGAGACACCCTAGTATATATATATATATATATATATATATATATATGTATATATATATTTTTTTTATTTTTTATTTTTTTGTAACCTATATATAGGCTGTAACCTTCTATGTACTTCAGTGTTCCTGAGGATGTCATTAGACGAAAGCGCTTGAGCACCATTTTGTGTTTCCTTTCCTTTGTGGTTTTATTCATCATATATATGTATATGTATATATATATATATATATATATATATATATATATTAACCCCTCCGTTTATGGACTGGGTTGGTTCGAAGTCGACGGGGGTTCTGGTTAGGTGGCAGCAACGGATTTGTTATTTGTAGTAGTTTCTTCTATACTACTCTCCGAGTTCTTCTATAGTGGCTCGGAGGATTCTGGGAGGCTTATTAAATTCTCTGGGAGTTCCCTGATTCTTTTTGTAACGTATCGGGAGATTTTAATGACTAACTTCTCTGAAAAGAGCAAGGCTAGAAGGAGAAGATAAAGAGTTTCTTACTGTAATTTACTGCTAAAATGTAGAGGTCGTCTCAGCCTCGATGTCTAATTCTGAATGAACATGGAAGAAATTTTGTGGGTTTATATACCCATAATCTGCTAACATCATTATTATTAAATGTTCAAAAGGCTGTATTATTTTTGCACAATATTTGAAAATAAAGTAAATTTTTTTGCTGTGACAATGTTTAAACAGATAAAGAGGATATAGGAAGAGGAAGCCATATTTTTATCTTAAACCGCGTATTTTCAGATCTGCTGTTTTCCTGATCCGCCGAGTTAATTAGAAGTGGAAATTGAACTATGCATCTTTATAGTAAGATATGCATATGAGCAAAAATTAAAGGTTTAAAGATTTGCAGGATTCATTATTAAGCTAAATCTAAAAATGATTAAGAAATTTTGAAAAGAACACGTCACCAATTATTTGGAAAAATAGGAAGTTAATCAAAAATTTATCCCAACGAAAACATAATAATAAAAAAATAATAACAATATAGCCGAGTATACATTCCTAAATGGCGACCCAATGTTGGGTCGTACATTGAGTACATTGTAATTTTGGCTTACTATAACTATGATTATAATTACCAATTAATTCACATTCACTTATTATCGTTAATTACAGTTTCATTGAAGTACATTACATCGTATTAAATCATTAGAGTTAATTACAATTTACCACAGTTAACTATAGTTTACATTGTTTCATATTTATATTAGGATAATTATTATTTTGAGATTTAACACAAAGTACATGGGCACATATATATATATATATATATATATACACATAACACGTATAACGACATATAACATAATCATGCTTTTGGATTAGAAGTAAGCAAGAGAAGAGATTTCGTAATTAGATGTCCGCCTTCCGTATTGTCAGCGGAATTCGAACACTCGCGTTAGCGTGAATGAGTATCTTGCGAGGAAATAAATAAATAAAAACAAATACAAAGTATGCATGTGAACGTACTTACATGTAAGGTAATTATGTACGTCCTCAGTGGACATGTACAAATGCATAAAGTATTGTACACATATTGGTAGTCGCACAATAGGTTGACAATAGGTAGCTGAATGAATAATAAAAAATAACACAAGATAAGGGTCAAGAAAGGACATGGACGTATGAATTGAACAACATATAACTTGCGTTATGCGAGTTTGGTCCTTATGTAAAAGTAAATATTTGAATATAAAGATTATATAGGAATTATTCATTGTTCATTTTTACAGGGCTCTACCCTCTAGAATGATATTAATACGATAATTTAACATCCTAACTAATGCTAACTAGGTGATAACTATTGGTTTTATAATATAGATTTATATACACAACATAAGTCGGGGTGGCTAAGTCTAGTTCACGTGGTCTGGGTACGCACTCTTGGTCGTGCATAAATAGTTTCACGTGGTTCGGTGTTTCTTGTTTTCCTTTGCTCCAAGAACGATCTTTTTATCACAAATATACAGAGGATAATAGCACATATAATAATGATACAAACGGCAGATGTTGAAAAAATTGTTACAGGTTGTAGTATTTGTAAGATTATTTTGGGTACCATCTGAAATTTTAAACCGACTTAACTGATCATTCCATTCAGGGGCATGTAGTTCGGGTAGGATGGTTACAGGCTTCATGGAGAAATTTAAGATCTCTATGACGGGTTTAAATTTAATTTGCAACGGGAAAGGGTATGATTCATTAATGGTAACCTTGTAAGGGATGTACAGTATATTTGGAAGGTTTTTGAACGCAAGGAGCAACCAATTGGTAGCCGAATAACCATAGGTATTGTGATGAGGGAATAATTTGAAGGACACTCGAGAGTAGCGGCAGTCCTGTTCGCGAAAGAAATCCAGATGTCTGGTCCAATTCGAAGTTGGACGGTTTCAGAGGAATGAAATTTTTGTAAATGAACATACCGTGGCATGACGGTCACGAATTAAGTCGATAAAGCAAGACCTAGTAGTTGGAAGAATGACTGGTTTGAGTGGAGGGCAAACGAGTTGTTTATTTGTTTGCGAGAATCTGCAATGCCGGACGTTACTGTCTGACATCATAGAATATGCTGACAGATCTTTGGTGAGGAAAAGGTAAGGTGGTACGGTGGGTAAATACAATCGATAGACATTAGAATTGTTTTGGTAGGGTGTAGGGAAAGGGTGAAATTTATATACGTCATAAGTGAGTACATCGAAAAATGGTACAATTATGAGGTATGTGTAGGGGCGTGGTCCATGTACAGTCCAGGTGTATTCTAGAAATTAGGGGTAGTTAGTATGGTTGAGTGGGAATATGGGTGATAATTTTAATTGTGTCTGGGCGGTGTGAACCAAGGACTGAAGTGTTTCCCATGGTATTAGTGTGGAAAAAGTGATTTTTCCATGGGCTAGCTGGGTTGCACGCAAAACCTTGGAATGAATCGTAATTATTTGCTGTAAATACTTATCGATTAGGGTTACTTGTAGGTTATTTCTATTAATTCTAGATATCTTTTGTGTTCTTTGTATTGAGCTAACAGGGATTCAAGGTATGTGAATCTGTCCGAAAGGAAGTGATTGTTTTCGTGTAGTGACCTAATCGTTTGTTCTAACATGTGCCCATCATATTGTTGATTCCGCGCCAAGAGATTCAATTTGAGTTCAATTCTTTTAATATCTTCTTCGGTTGCTAATCCGAATAAACCCTTGACTATTTTTCCTCCTATATCTATCAGTCCCATTTTATTTCTTTGATTAAATTTTTCCGAGTTTTGAGTTCCAGTTTGTATCCATGGTAATGCTAATATTTCTGATTGGGTGCGTGCTGTAGTTTGAATATTTTCGAATGTATTTTCTAACAGAACGCGACTAATTTGGTCTGTTCCCGGGACATTTTTAACAGAACCGTGAACTTTACTTTCAAACGTTTTTAATTGGGTTTTTATCTGAAGGAGATTGATTTTAATTCTAGCAGGGGGTTGCAAAGTGATAAAAAGGTCCGCGTATCCTTTCAAAAATTTACCTTCTGAAAGTTTTTTCTCTAACAACTCCGGTAGAAATTTTGATGCTAGGGCTACAAGAGTAAATAAGTTGGAAAATTATAAGGGGGACAATTTTATTCATTTCTACGCCTTAGATTATATGGAGCTGGGGGTAGCCGTGTGGATACTTGTGTTTGTGGTCGAAGGGGTCGGCCTCGTTTTGGTGGCAATGGCGGTCGACCGTTAAGCTCGGATTCTGAGCGGGTTCGTTTCTTATGTGAAGGTTCTAGTTCACGTGGTTGATGCATTTGCGGGCGGTATGTAGGATCTGTGCGTCGATCATCAATCGGTGAGGGTGGTGACAGAGGAGATGGTGGAGTTGGAGGAGATGGTGGAGTTCCACTGAGTGATCCTCTCGAAGGGGTTTCTCCAGGGTCTGGGTCCGATGGGACTCTTGGTTCTGGGGCCTCCTCTTGTTCAGAGATTGGCTCGAGTACTGGTGGTATTACGAGGTACCAATCTTCTCATGGGTAGTGGTTCCCGCGGTGACCACTTCAGTTTTTTGATCCCTGCTCGATTTGTTAATACCTTGACCTTTCGAACGATAGGCGGCTCGAACGCCTGGCAGCTGTTTTTTGGGAAGGTGTTGTTCGGCAGCTATCTTCAAATTATCAGCGTGAATGATCATTAGTTTGGAATGATCCCGGAGGTCAAGGATTTCGTAACGGTTTTTTCCTGAGGTTTTTCATAATCCTATATAGGCCATCCCATTTTGGGTACGTATAATTTGCGATGAGCATTTGGCGGTTTCACGCTCTTTAGATAACATCGCATATCGACAATTATAGTCCGTTGACGGGGATGACGCCTATGTTGCTCTTGCTCCATCTGTTGGTTTCGTTGGTCTAGGGCATAGCGGATTATGTCAAAAATTTTGAGAGATCGTTCAGCTAGTTGCTGATTTGCTTCTGCCATCTCGGAAGATGTTAGAACTGCCGGGTCGATTTGGTCGGGCAAATCAAAAGGTAGCCGCTTGTCGTAGTGATATAGGACGAAATGAGAGGTGCCCCCGATAGACACGTTATAGCCATTGTTGATAACTCCTCCGTTTGGAGCTACATCGTGGCCATGTCGCAGTGCGACACCACTTCCCGTCTATCAGCGATTTAAGCGATATTGAGTCTGGGTAGTGGTGGGATGAGAGACCGTCTTCCGCATCCAAATGATCTACAGATCTACAAAAGCTAAGACTAACAAAGACCCTAAGATCCACTCTAAGGTTAGCCCGAGAGAAAGGAAAGAGTAGGGGGTTAAAAGAGGAGAATAAGGGGTTAAGTAAGTAACAAAACCTATCATTCGTGGGTTAACATTCATTCAGAAAAAGAGAAAGAAAGACTCACCATCATCATCCACCGGCCACTGCCAACAAGTCGGAAAAATAGTCAAAGAGAATAGGAAAGGGGTGAAAGATGAAAAAAAGTAAAATAAGAACGCTTACAAACCATGCAAACACAGTCTTAACTCAAACACTGTCATACCATGCAAACTACAGACATGCAAATAAAGAGAGGATAAGAAAAGAAACAAAAAAAAAAGTAGGTAAAGTATAACAAAAAGTGGGTTAGTTTACGCTACGAGCTACATCTACGTTCGTGTTAGTCTAATTTTTTTTTTTAATAATTTTAGTGCTGCATCACACGCTGGCATGTCACAAGCTGGCATTAATCGTCAACAGACTCATCCCCGACCACCACCCCAGGGCCCCTGTTGCCAATTGTTTTTTTTTATTTTAAACAAAGTTAATATTTTTAAAATGCCTATCTAGTCGGTTTTTAAACATATTAACGCTGGTAGAGTTCACGACGTGCGCGGGAAGATTATTCCATCTATCAATTACTTTAAACGTAAAGAAGTTTTTAGCGATATTATTAATGAAACGTCTGCCACGCAACTTAAATCCGCGAGTATTGCTATTATCGAAAGTGAACAGTTTGCCAAAATTTACGTTATCAATGTTATTAACGATTTTGAAAACTTCAATAAGCTCCCCCCTTAATCTCCTAGTTTCGAGTGAATGCAAGTCTAACTCTTTAATCCTATCTTCATAAGGCTTGTTGCGCAATGACGGAATTAGTTTCGTGGCACGAAGCTGAACCCTTTCTAACCTATCAATATCCTCACGCAAATACGGGCACCAAAACTAAACGGCATATTCTAAATGAGGCCTGACTAGGGACTTGTAAAGGGGCAATATAATATCCTTCGATTTAAATTCGAAATTACGCGCAATGAAGCCTAACATCCTATTACCTTTGCGCAAGACTCCAGGCACTGGTTCCTAACTTTTAAATCCTTAGATACGGGTACGCCTAAATCTACTTCCTCATCAACGCTCGCTAACCCTCTATCATCCATCGTGTACGTGTAATTATTGTTACGAGAACCTATATGCAAAACTTTACATTTGTCTACGTTAAATTGCATCTGTCACTTAGCCATCTACTCCATAATCCTATTTACATCGTCTTGGAGCCTATTTCTATCGTCCTCGTTAACAATCTTACCGCCTATTTTAGTATCGTCCGCGAATTTTGACACGTTACTAGTCAACCCTACATCTATGTGGTTAATGTAAATTACGAATAGTAATGGGCCTAACACTGAACCTTGTGGGACACCGCTACCTACATCCAACCACCCCGATTCACTACCATTAACAACGACCCTCTGTCTCCTAGCACGAAGCCATTCCTCTAACCCAGTGATCGGCGAACAGGGGTAAATTACCCCAAATGGGGTACATTTAAAACGTTTGGAGGTAATGCGTGCGGTATGAGAGACACCATATGCAACAATTTTAAGAGCAATTGGCTTGTTTTTGTTTACTTTGAAGTCTGGGGGTAATTTCATTTTACTCCAATAGATTTTTGGGTAATACCCAAAAAAGTTCCCAGACCCATGCTCTAACCAGTTAGCTACCTGACCGCGTATACTGTGCGCTTTAACCTTCGCAATTAATCTTCTATACGGAACTGTATCGAACGCCTTTATAAAATCTAAATAAATAACGTCAGCCGCTCTAAGCCTGTGGTATTCGCGCACTGTTTCGTTATAAAATTCTAATAAATTAGTTAAACAAGATCTATGGCGTCGAAACCCATGCTGACTACTATTAATCAAATTTCGACTTTCTAAGGGATCGATGATACGATCCCTAACTACGGATTCAAAAAGTTTACCGACAATTGACGTTAAGCTAATGGGCCTATAATTGCTAGCTACTGTGCGGTCGCCTTTTTTAAAAATAGGCGTGACGTTAGCTAATTTGAAGTCTTCAGGAATAATCCCCGTTTCGAGTGACTGATTAAAAATCTTCGTTAAGGGGCCTACGATAACGTCTTTCAAATCTTTCAAATGTCTGGGATAAAAAGCGTCAGGGCCTGGAGCATTGCTAACTTTTAGCCTATCGATATAATGCGCAATCTCAGCCTCGTAAACAGTTATTTCATCCAAAATAGTCTCGCTACTAAATTAAACGATATCGTCCACGTCGGGGACATTATTTACGTCTTCTACGGTAAAAACTGTCGCAAAAAGTTATTGAAAATACCCGCCATCGCCTGAGCATCAGAAGCCAAAGCGCCGTTAACATCCACTAGAGGGCCTATGTTATCTTTTATCGGATTACGATTATTGACGTATTCAAAAAACTTTTTTGAATTATGTTTACTATCTGCAGTTATAAGTATCTCTAAATTACGCTTAGCATTCCTAACTGATCTTTTAACCTCACGTCTAAGTTCGATATATCTATTAAAGTTAGCTGCAATGCCATTGCGCTCATTAAGTCTATACGCTCTGTTTCGCTCGTTTATGAACTCGCCTATTTCCCTAGTCCACCACTTGGGCCTACCATGATTTCTAGCGCGCTTGGGCCTACGAGGAATAAACTCCCTTTCAATATTCATAAAACTTTCTTTAAACGCATCCCAATGCAAATTTGTGTCATTACCCATAAGTAAGTTATCCCAGTCACTACTCTCATCCTATCCTCAAAACTATCAAAATTAGCCTACGAAAATCAGGGACTTCTATTACGTTACTATCCTTAGTGTTTTCTATCAATAACTTAAACCTAAGAATTTGATGATCACTACATCCTAAACTCTCGCCTACTTCTAAACTTTCGACTATATTTTCGCCGTTCGTCATCACCAAATCTAAAATATTGTCACCGCGCGTTGGTTCGGTAACCATCTCTCGTAAAAAAATATCTTCCATGAACTCAATTAATTTCAAACCCTCCTCATTACCAGTAAAAGTCTCATAATTAACATTAGGGCAGTTAAAGTCTACGACAATTATACTATTCCGATTGTCAATGCAGTTAAAGTCTACGACAATTATACTATTCTGATTGTCAATAAAGTTACCAAGAAGTAAGTAAAATCTAGTATCGGTATCGAGGGGTTGAACGGGAGGTCTATAAACAACAAAATTGAAACTAATACTACGCGCCCTAACTTCAACGCATATCGCATTAATTGTTGCCGGAAAATCTATCTTAACCTCGATAGCCCTAAGGGAATTACGAATGTACAGCAAAACGCCGGAACCAATCCTATGTAACCTATCATTAGTAAAGAGTTTAAAACCCGGTATATCAAATTCCCCCAACAAGTCCCGAGTCACGGTATGTAACCACGTTTCAGTGATAGCAACTATATCGTAGATGCCGGAATAAATTATCGCCTTAAATTCGTTTAATTTATTTCTAATACTATGCGCGTTACAATAAAAGACGTTTAAGTTATTTTTTACCAGAGGCCTGCGTTTTAAACTATTTTTCACGTCGGGCCCGCGTTCTCCGAACCCACAACGTTTAAAGAAGGCTTCAACCTATACAGCTTTCGTACGTTTTCGTCAATTAACCTACCTAGCCTAGCATTACCTATTTCATTAAAATGCAACCCATCTTTTATAAAAGGGCTAGGATTACTGAATTCTGACCACAGCTTTAGTACATTTTCCTCAGCACAAATCTCGGTGCTCTTCCAATATGTGCTCTACCGCGAAACTGTGATCTACCATATTCCAATACGTGCTCTACCGTGAAACTAGCCTTATAAGGCTAACTAACGAAAATACATGACTTAACCTAACCAATCGTTAGGTCAACTATACGCCCTTGACGATTGGTTAGGTTAAGTCGTGATATTTTCTTTAGTTAGCCTTATAAGGCTAACTAACGTACCTGCTGCTAATCCGAATAATCTAAGGTAGATCACGTATTGGAATGTAAATTTTCGCGGTAGAGCACATATTGGAAGAGCACCCAAATCTCTTCTAATTTAGTATTAAAAAATATCGTTTTAGACATAATCCTAAGACCCAAACCGTGTCTAAGGTTAATACCTAGAACTAAAGACCTATCTGACCTCACCTTTAGGGACCTAATTAACCCCCTATATCTCTCCAAAAAGTCAGGCACTCTCGTATCGGGCCTATTCGAGTCGTTGCCCCCTACCATCGTCACCAACATCGAGTGACGAGAGGCAACGTCAATCCTATCCGCTTCGTCTCTAACTCTGTCAACCCTGGCCCCTGGGAAACAGACCCTCCTCCTCTTGGTTGGATGCCGTTCCACGAACTCTGTGTCCATATGGCGCACTAAAGAGTCCCCAATTAAAATAGTTTCCGCCTCATTCACATCCCTTTCCAAATGGGCGAAAGGGTTCGAAACATCGATAGGGGGGGGGGGATTCCTATCACCTAACGTACGCGGCCTAGCTCCACCTTTAACTTCTCTAAATCCCTCCCCATCTACTAATCTCGGACCAACCTTAACCCCTTCCTCAACTCTATCCAACCTTCCCGATAAGCTACCTAAACTAGAAACTAGGTTACGCACCTCACCCTTCAAATTACTAACGTCTTCAACGTTAGTATTGGTTCGGCTTTGTCAACCGTAGCCCTACCCCTGTCCTCATCAAGCATTGCAAGTCTTTCCATTATCTCACGTACGCTCCGTTTTATGTCAACTATTTCCTCCCTTAAATCGCAGAAGAAACAAACTGATCTCTCGGTAATCGCCATAGGACCGCCGTTATAACCTTTAAAATCCATATACCACCGGTTTACACCACACCTAACACACGACGCTTTCTGCGACAGGATCGCGCAGTTAAAATTAGTTTATAACCGTCACAAGTTTAAGTTAAATTAAGCTGGCACGCTATGAAAACTTCTAAATCGCTAAAAACCACTAATATTCAATTACTTAACTATAACAGTGTGAATATAAACACAGTGGAGGTTAAACAAAACATCATCATCAACTTCTGTGCCCCTCGTTATGCTACCGACGAAGATTACTTAAAGTTCACACGCTCGAACAGGGGATTAACGGATGGCCCATTTTTTCAGGGGATAAATCCTCCAAACAATGGTCGCTCATTAAACGTTTTCAGGACGTTTACAAACGTTTCACAAAGGTTTATGAACGCTTAGTAAATGATCTTTTATTTGTTTGGACGGCAGGTGATAAAGCAAACATATATAAGGCAAAAATCGTAAATTAACTGTGGGTAAAATGGCTGCATCTAATTCAATACCGGACAACAGAGAGAGAGAGAGAGAGAGAGAGAGAGAGAGAGAGAGAGTACATACTAGGGGCACTCAATATATTTTGTCCCACCTTTTTTTTCTTAGCTAAATAATAGGCCATGGGGCTGAAATGTTTTTTGGGTCGGAAGTTTGAACTTTCTGGGCTTCACATAACCGGATTCTCCAGTTTGAACCCCCCCTCCTTGTATAAATCCGCATTTAAACGCCCTTGTATAAAACCGATGGTTAACGCAGTTTCGAAAATGGCGTCTGACAGTGATGTGCATCATAAACAGAGAGCTGTTATCGAGTTCTTAACTGCAGAGAAGGAAACAGTTGGAAATATTCACAAACGTCTACAAAACGTTTACGGAGATGTTGTTGTTGATCGAAGCACGATTGGACGCTGGTCTAAACGTGTGAGATCATCGGAGAGAGGGAGAGCCAGCCTCGATGATGAGCCACGCAGCGGTCGCCCGGCATCGGATGTGACATCTCACACTGTGCAACGTGCTAACAGCATCATTCGATCAAATCGGGCCGTCACATACAAGGAGCTATCAATGGAGCTAGGAATTAGTGAAGGAAATGTGAATCCGATCATTCAGCAACTGGAATACTTTAAAATGTGTTCACGGTTTGTTCCTCGCGAACTGAAGGAAGATCACAAAGCCCAAAGAAAAGAAATTGCTTCTGAGTCGTTGGTTCGATACGAAACAGAAGGAGATGACTTCCTTTCACGAATTGTGACTGGGGATGAGACTTGAGTACACCACTTTGAACCTGAAACAAAACGCCAATCCATGGAGTGGCATCAAGCACACTCCCCACGCAAGAAAAAGTTCAAAATGGCTCCTCTGCAGGAAAGGTTATGGCCACCATCTTCTGGGACATGAAAGGGGTGATTCTAGAAGACATTATGAAGAAAGGACAAACAATCAACTCAGAGGCATATATTGCTACCCTACAGAAACTCCCGAGACATATAAAGCGAGTTCGACCGGACAGAAAACTGGGAGACATCCTTCTTTTGCACGATAACGCAAGACCACACAACAGTTTGCAACAAGAGAGTCCATCACAAAAATGTGCTTGACTGTGTTACCCCACCCTCCATACAGCCCGGATCTGGCACCTTCAGACTTTCATTTGTTTGGGCCAATGAAGGATGCTGTTCGTGGAAGAAAATTTCAGAGTTACGATGAGGTTGTTGAGGAGGTTAAGAGGTGGCTCCAGCGGAACCAGCGGACTTTTACCAGCAAGGAATAAAGACCCTTGTTTCGAGGTGAAGGAAAGCCGTAGAAAAGGCTGCAGACTATGTGGAAAAATAAAAACTTGTAAAAGAGGTATGTACCTACTTGCGTACAAAATTTCTGGAACTTACAACGAAACTTGGAAAAAAAAAAAAAGGTCGGGCAAAATATATTGAGTGCCCCTCATACTTTCACTGTAGAAAGATGAAGACAGCTTCAGATTGCCGGAAGAAAGCTGTGCAAGAACTTCACAAGGGGCTAGAGCCTTTTCCTCTGAGTAAAAAGAAATCATTTAAAATGGAAAATCATCGATAGAATTTGCGGTGCATTTGCGGGAGGGAAGAGCAATTTTTAAGTAAATAACTAATGTAAAATAGACTTTATGTATTTTCGTTAAACGTATACTAGACTAGACCATATTCTTGAGATTTTCCATGAAGGGGCATTTTTGAGTAGAAGTTGGTATCCAGTATTTTTAGACTAATTGAAGGGTGCTAAATCTAGAAAAACAGGATACGAGCTGTTGAAAATTGAATAAGAAAATGACTCCGAAAATAGCTTACTGTAAATTCGAATATTGTAATGTTTAGAACAAGTAATAAAATCAGTCTTAGAACTGAATATCCTTAACAATATGAGGTATAAGGCATCCCAATATGTAAAGGCAGTTTCAATAATAATTGTTTTATTATGAAACATTGTAACTGGCGTCGCCTCTGCGAAATGGAATGCGTGCTGGGAAGGAGGAGCGATTGTTGATTGGCCGTAGGAATGCTGTGAAATGTCAGGTGCAGAGAAATTGCGTTGGAATTACAGTTGGTTTTTTGAGGTGTAGAGCGACATGTGTGATGTATTTGATAGTGGATTATTGTTAATTGCGTGTGAATATTTGCCCCTGGTATGTGATTAATTATTCTCTTATTCTCATTCTCAGAATACTGCCCGTATTCTTAATATTATAATTTAAATAAATATTATAATTTAATAATTTATTATTACAGCAGTCCTATTGCTGAGTGTCCCGACACACTAGATCTTAACAACAGCTCTGCATGTCTACTGATAGATGGACAAGCCCGTGTGCTTTCGATTGGAAAGCCAGACGGTGCCAAGACGTTTGGAGATTTAGCCGATATATTCACAAGGTCAATCATCCAGTCAGGAATGGCATATGAACGTATAGATGTCATTTTTGACAGATACCGAGAAGAATCTATAAAAACAGGAACACGCAACAGACATACGAAGACTACTCGACCAATCCGACGCGTAATTGATGGCTGAGAGGTACCACTACCAAAATCATGGATGAATTTCATTGTCTTACCAGAAAACAAGGCAAATCTGACTCATTTTCTCTCTGGGGAACTTCTGTTACATGCTCCGAGAGACAAGGAGATAATAGCTGCAGGCGGTTTCGAAGATGAGCAGGATGTTATGTCTTCTCGTGGCACAACAAATCTGAACCCCATAAAAGCGGCACATGAGGAAGCAGATACCCGGCTTGTTCTGCATGCGATCAACTGTCATTTTGACAACATCGTGGTGTCTGCAAGAGACACAGATGTCCGTTTACTCTTGGTGTCACATTTTGCAAAAATACATTGTGACAATCTTTGGATGACGGCCGGAACAGCCAAAAGGAGGAAGTACATCCCTGTCCGTGCAGTCTACGATAACCTTCCACCAAATTCACTGGAATCTCTTCTTCCATTTCATGCCCTGACAGGGTGTGACACCACATCCCATATTTCTGGGCACACAAAGCAGACAGCATGGAAAGTATTTCTGCAGCATCACCAGCTTCTGCTTGGCTTGAGAGTAGGAAATTTAACACCAAATCAACTGAAGTCAGCAGAAACGTTCATGTGCAGAATTTATGGTGTTGAAGGTGTTGAGAGTGTTGATGCCGCACGCAAAATTATGTTTGAAAAATCCTGCAAACCAGAACTGATGCCCCCCACAAGTGACTCCTGTAAATATCATATACAGCGTGTGCATTATCAGTGTACACTTTGGAAAAATGCTCACCGCCCATTTCCACAACTTCCCGAAGTCACTAAGATGGGATGGAGACGAGACAATTCGGGATTGCGGCCCATACTGATGACACTTGATCCGATCCCTGAGGCTTGTGTTGAGCTTGTGTCTTGCTCTTGTCTTGTTAGGTGTCGAACTATGCGTTGCAAATGCAGAAAAACTAAACTTCCATGTACTGCAGCTTGTGGATGTAGGAAGGCAACTGGGCAGGATGGCTGTCTTAACGACAGTATATAAAGCAATTTTGCCCAGGTCTAACTACAAATTGCCTGGACTAAACGGTACTTCTCAATCTGCTTAAGTTTACAATGGTTTTGTGCAATATATGTAGCATGTTGTACTTTTAAATATAATTTTCGGTATATATCCCAGCTATTTTATTGTTTCTATAGACCACAGTCATAAATCCTGTGTCTAGACAAAACCAACGAACAAAACTTGTCCACTTGTAATTGCTCGCTTTCTATCTCCTGCCCCCAACTACGTCACTGTAATAAAAACATTACATTATGTTAGTGGGCCAACTTTTTCCCTAGCAAAGATAGAATGCTGATATTTACAGAATAGTTTCTACGTGATCCATTGATGAAAAATGTCAATTTTCGTCAAACTCCGTTAATTATTGACGAAAGTGTAAACGAAACGCATAGCGCCATTTTACAAAGAATCGATTTTAACGGCCATTATGTTTTTAGCTATTTTGAAGGTAAAAAATTAAAAATATAGCTTGATATCCTATTTCATCATTAAGAGGACCCTTGAATTAGGTCAAAAACACTAGTCACCAGCTTCTACTCAAAAATGCTCCTACAATTTTTTACAGGCCACTTTTCGTGAAAATGATCTAGTCTATACAATTTGCTCGTACTCTTGTCGATTTGCTACGAGCTAACGATATCTGATGTACTTGACATAAAATTGACAAGTTATTGTGGGTTAAATTAAGTTAGGTTAGGTTAAGTTAGCGTAGGTTAGGTTATGCCAGATTAAGTTAGGTTAAGTTTGTTTTTTAGTGTCGATGTTATATGTCTTGTTGACCGAATGGGTATAAGTCCATTTGGTACTGTTGATAATTTTCATTTGGAGGGAATGGTGTTTGTTTTACTGTATAACGGAAGAGTACAGACAACTGTATACTCATAGTGTTTAAAACCACATCCTCCATATTTTACTGACCCCAAATGTGCAAAGAGAATCAATGAAGGTAAATATGTTACTGCGACAATCTTTTTAAAAAGAAAGGATATCTCTAAAAGTAGTTAGTGGATGGGGAATGTACAAGAGATTAGTTTCTAACATTCTGGAAGTATATTATATAAAGCAAAACTTGAAACGTTAATCAGTATCGTTGTACGATTAAGATAACAAAACAACTAAACAATAACAGCAGATCCAATGTCACAACAGTTAATCATTTCGGAAAGACCACATCATAACCAATTCCACTTAATTGAACTGCGTGCGCAGTCGGGTGTATGCATATGCATGATGGCACAAAAGAGACAGTCAGCGGGAAAACTTACGAAGAAAAGGGTCTAAAAAGGCACACATTGAAAAACTACCACGCAACTTTCGTCATTTTAGCAAAACTGAAAAGAAACAGTTAACATCTTATATTTAGCAAATTCGCATTTCCATGTTGCTTTCTCATTAGAAAGGTAAGACAGTATCCATCCGTAACTCTATTATCATCTTTTAAAATAATTATATAAAAACAGAAAAAAGCTCCCTCAGAGCTTTACAAAGAGAATTTCATCCTATGCAGGATGCTTGCAGCAAAATGAAATAAAGATCACAAGTGTTCATCCAAAACCAAATCACTCTGCTCAATTTTATGAATGTATGGATTCCTATTGATGTGGAATTTAATTACAATTAAAATTATATATTTATTTATACCTTTATTTATTTATGCTTACCTTAGCATATTTTTCGTCTTAATTGAGAAGTTGCTCATGTGTCCCCCTTCCTGCTCAACGCAGGCCTCCAAACGTGGACGCCACTGATCAATACACCTGTTTACATATCGCTGAAACATTTCCTCCCAGCCGAGCAGAATTCTTTCGCGTAGTTCATCTATGTCTCTTATATTAGTACCAGGGATGTAAACTTTGGATTTCAGGGCTTCCCAAACACGATAATCTAGTGGTGAAAGATCGGGGCTACTAGCCGGCCACATATTGGGTTCGATAAAATCTGGTGTTTCGTTCTCAAGGAATGCTCCATCTTGCTGGAAAGTATATCTTTCACTCTATCTAACTGATATGCGACGAATTAGTGGTGAGAGATATACTTTCCAACAAGATGGAGCCCCTGCTCACAGCACGCCAAATTGTCACATTCCTTGAGAACGAAACACTGGATTTTGTCTCAACGATATGTAAACAGGTGTATTGATCAGTGGCGTCCACGTTTGGAGGCCTGCGTTGAGCGGGAAGGGGGACACACCGAGCAACTTCTCAATTAAGACGAACAACATGCTAAGGTAAGCATCTATGAAGTTTGGGAGCAATAGTCCCCTTACTTTTTTGAATATGACAGTATACCTCTAAGGGGTCACTTTTTTTTGGTTCATTCTTTTAAGAAAGTCATAGGTGAAAGTTTTATAGCATTTAAACGAATTTTAGAGGTCGCTACCAGTAAGGGTTCGAGGTTCGATAGACCATTCATTATCTCGTCCATGGGTTGGTGCGTGACCTTTAACGGGTCTTTTCAGTTTTATGAACTGTAAAGATTTTAAATAAAAATACATTTTTCTAGTGCAGTTTTATCCGCTACTTTCAAATATAGCATTCTTTTTTTGGAGAAACGAAAAAAATATTAAAATTTTGCCTTTAAAGTACTATTCATTTTTGGAGAAAGAGCCTAGACTAGGCTTTTTCAATTGAAAAGTCAACAATATGGTGCAGCATTCTCTTAAACAGATCTTCATTTTCGTTCCTGCGACGCCAAACCTTGTCTAGGTGCGACGCTTTGATTTGTACTTTGAACGCAAATTATTATAATTTATTTTCGTTTCTCCAAGAAGAGAATGTTATTTTTGAAATTATCAGATAAAAGCACAGTATCAAAATGCATTTTTATTTAAAATTTTTACAGTTCATAAAACTGAAAAGATCCACCACAACTAAGTAAATTAAGATTGTTTTTCGAACCATATTATTATTCTCGACTTTGCTTTTTACCATTAATATAAACCGTTTTCTTAAGAAACACCAATATTTTTTATACTTTTAATCTTATGTTCACAAATTACTTTAGCTTTACACTTACGTTATACAATTTAAGATACAAGGTTAATATAGCCTCGCGCGTGACATGAATAAAAGTCTAGGGTCCGGACAGGAGACTCCCTTTTTGCCGTACCCAGTCAAAAATGAAATTAATTTTTTGTTATGAACTCATCTTAATATAAACCCTACTTCCCACGGGTTCTGACTGAAAAATTTAAAACAAATTAAAAATTAACATAGGATGGCAAAACGATCTTAAGAACAAACTGCTTTCAACGACTGTCTGATTCTCTCTCTCTGTCCAACTCTAACTGTCTCTTCTCTCTCTGTGTCCGTTTCTCGCGCTGCGTGGCCTTTTTTTTCGTTTAGATTTGTTCCATTCTCGCTTGACATTTGATTTGTTTTTTTTAATTATTTCAGAATCTAAAACTTAAAAGACAGGAATTAATACATGATTTCAATAATTTTTATTATTTCCTACCTATTCTACAGTATTCACCTAACTCTGTTGGCCTATTTTCTGATATTTAATTGCTAACTTATATAAATCCAATACTGTAAACAAACTACTTTATATTTAAGGACCTGATTAAACAAGAATAGAGGAGGGGGATCACGTGATAATAAATCTATGCCTGATTGGCTGAACGCGAATACGAGTATAAACCAAACGAAACCTGTTGTTCTTGCTTCGTGGCTCAAATCACGTATTCTCATCCAAATTCAGAATAGGTCTATTTCCTAATTTTTATAATTTATCTATTAAACCTAAATTACATTTATACATTATGAACTGTCATTCTATATTCATTATTAACTCCCATTTTTACAATCCCATCACCAGCCATTGAAATTTACACCCTTCGGCCATCTTGCTACTTGACCAAAACCTACAAGTTAAATTTTTATTGGGACACAGTTGTCGTAGAGTTAACCAATTTGAATAATTTTTTCTCCATTACCTGTCTTAAAGCGAGAAAATTTTTTATGTTCTAACATTGGAGATTCATTATTCATTGGAAATGTTAAGAAAAGGAAACTAAAACAAACAAGACAACTTACTCCTATAATATATTTTTGAAAGTAGCAAAAAAGTGTATCCATGAAGTCGGAAATCTATGAAACATTCAGTGTTTTGAAATAAAACAACTTCCCTAATGCAATACATGATTTGGATCACCTGAAGCTCAGGGCCCCCCAGCTTTCTTTAGTTAGCCTTATAAGGCTAACTAACGAAAATATCACGACCTAACCTAACCAATCGTTAGGTCAACTGTACGCCCTTGACGATTGGTTAGGTTAGGTCGTGATATTTTCGTTAGTTAGCTTTATAAAGCTAACTAAAGAAGGCTGGGGGCCCTAATCTTCAGGTGATCCCATGATTTAATTAAATATTTACAGAAATAAAGTGGAAATCCAACAAAACCAATCTACGAGTATATCTTTTATATGTTTTAGTTTATCAATCATCAGATAGCAGATCACTTCATAAATGACACTTTTTTCGATCAGGATATCTTTGCCGGTATTCTTTGATTACCAACAAGAGAAATTGTTTCTGTTCTTTGTCATGTGTCAAAAGTTTATTATATTTATCTCCGTATTAATATTACTCCTCGTTCGGCAATGTCAATGACAGCCCTAATGCACTGGACAGTAGCCTTAACAGAATTGTCTGTACTGTTGTTATTCCAATTTTTGACATCTTTGTCTAGGAAGTCCAAAGACATCCCTGTAATTTCGACGAACCTACGAGTATTAGAAGTAACAAAGTCTTCCAATTTTCTATGGTGAATCAGTGCAGAGTCCAGATTGACGCATTTCATTGAGTGCTCATCTCCTTGGTTTGCATGGCCTGGACCATCTTGTATTTTGTGTCAGCAGATGCTTCGTCATCAAAGAAAGTGCAACCAGCTCCTCAGACAAGTACCAAAGTGACTAAAAAATTTCTTTAGAAGGACAACTGAAATGGTTTTGTTTTGGTCTTTGTACATGTCAATATTTTACAGCAGCTGAAGATCTTGTTGAGGAGCAAAAGATACTGCTGTTGCTGTGAACCAAGCCTTCACATACAACCAAACAACAAAAATGCAGATGCCTCTCAATCCTTTCTCCTCTCTTGTGATCAACTTGAATTGTCTCCTGAACATCCAGATCTTCAGGAAATAAATAGCTTTGGCCATCCATTTGACACGATGGAGACCTGCTGGAGACTTAAAAGAGATTCTTTTCGTTGGTGTTCCTCCCAGGAATATGATTGTAAGTTTCAGGAACTCACGATAATTGTCCAGAATTTGGAACTGTTCTAGCTGACCTGATGCAAATGTCATCATTTCATCCCTGATGTCAGCAACTTCATGCGTGGTAAATGTATCAGATAATGCTGTCTGGTAGTCGGTGTGATTGACTGATGACCACTTATTTTGGAACCGTTTGAAAATTATGATTTCAGGACCTTTTGAAGACACTAGAAAGGTAAACACAACCGCTTCAAGCATTATCTTCAGCATGTGATGACGACATACTAGCCATAAAATACCTTTCCCCATCTTTAGCTACAGATACCCATCAATCTGGCAATGTTATAATGTTATTAAAATTTAATATGCATCAAAACTGTTTTTTCACTCATAAACCGCCTATATATGTATTTATATACAGTATATCGGGTTTTTGCTCTGTCTTTGTTATAACACAAAATAATATCAGAATCTATGTTCAATATTAAATGTAAATAAATAAATTAATTAATTAATTTGGAATTTGCTCAGGGAGCAGTAATGCCTACCAACGGCTCTGTTTTTATACACTGAAACTTCAGTTCGTTCATGATGACAGGCTTACCAATACCATGAACACTGTCATCACGTCCGAAGGTTTTTTATTTTTAGTTTTTACTTCATTGACATTCCCCTTGTTAATATATATCCCCCGCTTGAATTTATATTTAATTATTCATTTGTGTTTCCTCAGTAATATGTAAGCCAGAGTGATGAATGAAAATAATTATGCTCTAAACACATTTGGCGATGAGTCAACCAACCAATCAGCGCTCACTCACTAAACGCCAGATTCATTCATAAAATGTTACAACCGTTTGTAGTACACATAAATATATGCCAGGGGTGGCTATCTGTTCTTAAGAGTGTCCTAAGAATAATGAGCGCAACTGTACATAGTTTGGATGGGGTGATTGTTGGTTGTTCCGTTTTATATCCTTTGTTCATCGTAGATTCGAACTGGGTCGAGCCAATTATAGCACAGTATGCGCAGCACGCTCGTCACAACAACTCCTTTCCATTTCTTAGGCTGGCTTGGGACAGTCTATGGCTGGGTTAAAGAAGGAGTGTTCGTCATATTTCCACTAACCTCGAAATTCGAAATTTGAAATACTCCCTTTGGCAACATGTGGTAATGATGCTGACTTTTAAGTATTGTGGGGAGTTTGTTCATCTGTCATTTGAAACCTAATTTAAATTATTATAATTTGTTAATCGAAAGCTGAAAAATGTTTTCAAGCCATATTGTTTATATTGTAAATGGCTAAAAACGAATTAATTGTAATATTAATTAATAAATATTAATTCTAGACTCGCAAATGGGAGAGGAGGACTGAAACTAGCCGACTTGAACAAAATAAGTTGCTTAATTTTGCACTGGTTATATCGTCCCTCATTTAATTTTGCTTCAGTTCGGAAGTACGATAGTACATTTATAAAGACAACGATTGTCTGCAATGCAAAATAACGACACAAGTAGGGAAATTGTTATGAATTTGAACGATCACTGGATTATGATAACACAAAATACTGTTGCTTCCAGTGGTGATGAAACACGTACGGATGCCTCGTTAGAAAGCTGACCCCAGATCTACTGTATATATATAATATATATATAACCTTGTTTAACCTTGGTTTTGCTTCCGCCCAATTTGTTTATTCTGACCAAGGTCAAGCTTGTCACTCCACCTTAGACCTACAGTTTAACGTGGAATCCGAATCACGCTCCACCAGCAGCCCAGCGTCTTACCCACTAGGCTACCCACAGTACCCAGGGTACTCATTTATCTACCAACCAATTTCTTTATTGTGTGGGAGGATGGAACAGCTGGGTTTTGCTGCGTGCCGCCTGCCGTCACCGGGTCCCGATCCCAGGGCCAATAGACTCGTAGTCAGCAACACCACCGAATGTGTGTGTGTGTGTGTGTGTGTGTGTGAGACCTTTCAAGAAAAAATTGTGCAGTGAATAATTTGTGTATCTGCTCCAGAATTTAGCTCTGGAACCAATATAAAACGACGTGTATTTGGACAATGTTTTCAGTGGAGGCGAACTAAAAACAAAGATTTCTCATGCCATGAAGCGAAGCGTGGGTTTGACAACATGAACCATCTGCTTGGAGGGGACAGAGGAGAGGGCTTTCATCAATTTCTTTTTTTCTCTCACAAGTTTCATTTCATCTATTTACTGCACACACACACACACACACACACACACACGTGCACATCTCCCCATAAAAGAAGTACATTTTTTAAATCCATACATCTAAAAAACTAATTAACTAAACCTAAACTAATCTAACCTTGGTGCCATCAACCCGAGAAGGCTTGATAAGTGTTGGTGTGCAACTGAGGTCTCGAACGGTGGTTTCTGCTAATTCATTAAATGGTGAAATACTCGCTAATCTAGCCTAATCTAACCTAACCAACCTTAACTAACCTAACGTAGCGTAACCTAACCTAAGCATAACTTTTTTTCTACAAGAAACTGTTTCTAAATTTTTATGTTCTGAAGTACCAAAAAGTGTTACCTCACAAAAAATTTACCCCACTACATCTGTGAATTCTCACACACTCGTGCCTAAGCACACACACACATACACACACACACACACACACACACACACATATATATATATATATATAAAACCCACCAGGGTTCAAATCCACTACTTCTTGAATAGAAGGTGAGGGTGCTCGCCACAACATTAGTGCGGGATGAAAGATAACGCAACTTGTCACACATTTAAACAAGCGAGGAAAAACATTTTACGTGTTAACCCTCCCGCACTGAAGGTGCACCGGTGGGGTCCCATAAAAGGAATATCATGCATGAATCCGCACGGTTTGTCATACTGAAAAAATCGCCCGCCGCCAGGGTTCGAACAACCACCACCTCGGTTTTTTAAATGTATAACAAATTATGTTAACTTTTATCACGTCGTACTGTAGTGGTTAGCGCCCATATCTTCTATTCAATAGGTGATGGATCCAAACCCTGGTTGGGGAATTTTTTTTCATCATAAAAAATTGTGTGGAGTCGTGTATTATATATACACACACAGTGTATAATATATATATACTAGTGTACCCGTGCCGTCAAGAATGACGGCAAAATATATATGAACCACGAAAATGGAGACTGCTGCAGAAATAAGAAGACGATTGGCAAGAGAACTGGGCTATTATTATAATGGGGATAGTGTACCCGTGCCGTCGCTTCGCTGACGGTTAGACAGGCTAAACTACAAAAAAAGAACCCAGCCGTGAAAATTTTGAGCTTCACATTGTGTCAACATTTCTGAATCTGGTATCTCCCAAAACCTCCTCACCATTCATACAACATGGGGGCTAACCCACTCCCCCATTACCCCCACCCCTCCCCATTACCACACCCATCCCCCATTACCCCCACCACCACCCTTCCCCCCTGCCTCACCCTTCCGCCCACCCCACCCCTTCCCCCCACCCCCACCCTTCCTCCCACCCCAACCCTTCCCCCCACCCCCACCCTTCCTCCCACTCCCAACCTTCCCCCACCCCCACCCTTCCCCCCACCCCAACCCTTCCCCCCACCCTCACCCTTCCCCCATTGCTAAACTACAGAAAAGAACACAGTCATGAAAATCTTGAGCTTCACATTGCCGCCCGTAATACAATAATTCATAGCTTCTAATTATTCCTATCTAATTCCTTCAGAGCGTGACACAATTCTGCAACAAACAGACAGACATATAAACAAACAAACAAAACTTGGCTATTATTATAATGGGGATTGGTTAGCTTCCGCCCGAATTCTTCATTCTGACGAAGGTCAAGTTTTTCACTCCACCTTAGACCTACAGTTTAACGTGGAATCCGAACCACGCCCCACCAGCAGCCCAGCGTCTAGGCCACCCAGGGTACCCATTTATCTACCAACCACTTTCTTTATTGTGTGAAAGGATGAACAGCTGGGTTTTGCTGCGCGCCCACTACCGTTACCGGGTCTCGATCCCGGCGCCGATGGATTCGTAATCAGCAACCACTACACCGAGACGATTTTATATATATATATATATATATATATATATATATATATATATATATAATAGAGGCAAGTGATTTATGAGGTGGAAACCTTAGTCGAATAAGGAACAACAAGACTAGTCCATATACAAACATTTAATGTGCAGAGTTTTCGACATTTCTAATGTCATCTTCAGTGCTAAAATTTATATATATATATATATATATATATATATATATATATATATATATATATATATATATATACACACACAATTAAAACCAACTATACACTTAAAATAATTTAAATATTGACGAATATCACAGTGAAAACTTAAAACATGTGAAAGTATACAGTTAATACAATTAAAATATAAAATATTGTAAAAGGAGCTATAAAAGGGGGCTTACCTTTAAGATAGCCGTACTAATAATAGACTTGCGAATCCCTTCCAATCACATATACGTTCCCACTCCCATCAGTTAGATCACCCATTTAAATCTACTAACTTTTCAATAATTGCTAAAGCCAATAAACACGACCTACCCCTCTTAGAAGTCATACTCATTTTTAAGCATAAACCAGATATAAATCATTATACCCCATTCCACAACCTTAATAAACCTCAGTAAAATTTCCTTTACCTTGACTACCAACCAACCAACCAAGTTAGTGCCCGTTAGCAAAAATTCTTTCCCATTCTTTGCTCTCTTCTGTGATTGAATAACTTGTACCTCATTTGTTCCTTTTAAGATTTTATAGATTTTAATGTTTTACATTTTAAACTTTCCCGTAATATTCCCCTAAATTATTTATAATCGTTTTACTTACATTTATTCTTTTCTTATCTTAACGGTAAGCCCCCTTTTATAGCTCCTTTTACAATATTTTATATTTTAATTGTATTAATTGTATAATTTCATATGTTTTACGTTTTCACTGTGATATTCGTCAATATTTAAATTGTTTTAAGTTTATAGTTGGTTTTAACTGTACGAGGGGTGATCAAAAAGTTCTCGGCTTGACCTAGATATACTGCGCATTTTGAGGTCAAATTTACACCATATCTAGTACATGTCCAGTGGTGGATTATCGCTGAGGCTATTGAGACTGAAGCTTCAGGCTCCCATGCTTGAGGGGCTCCCCAATCAACTGGGTTTCGATGATATAATTCGAGCTTTCGCAAACTTCTTTGATTAGATATGACAGTACACAAACTGACAAATTCCCTCTTTTATTTTATGTCTTATAGGCCCTAAAGTAAAGTTTGTTTAATACTGTTTGGTTTTGGCAAACGGCAAAATACACTGTGTTAAGGTTCTTTTAAGTTTGTTTCTCAATTAGCCTGAGCATCGTACATATAATTCATGTAAATGTACTATGTACTGTACAGGTATTGTTAATAAAAAGCTATAGAAAAGGGCCCCCATATTCTTCATTGTCCCAGGGCCCCGAGGTGTCTTAATCCGCCTTTGAGTACAACTATTATTAAATATGTGTATAAAATATAAAGACGCTAATCAAAATGTTTTCTGTTTTACAGGTTCTAATGTGAAGCAATGTGATAAACTTTATGAAAATGGACAAATTTGAAATACGCGCCGTCATTAAATATCTCCCTGTGAAGAATATGACTCCCCAAAACGCTTTTGAAGAGATGCAGCACACATGAGGAGACTCGGGTCTTTTCCGTTTGGGGGCTAGCAGCGAATTTTAATGAAAATCGGTATAATAATGTAGTTTTGGTCACTGATTTCAAAAATAACTTTCTTTTTTTTTGGAGAAATGATAAACAAACATGTTGGAGCACTTTAAATAATTAATATGTGTTTTAACTAGCTTAAACTAGTTCCAGATGATTGTGTTAAATTTAGCCAGAGTCACAAACTGCTACTGTTTATGAAAAAGTGCTCTAAGTGTGGGAAAGTGTGTTCCTTCGATAAAAATACCCAGTTCTTTCGTTGCCAAAAGCGTCGGTCAAACGGTAAAAAGTGCAACTTTACGAAGAATATGTTTTCTGAAGGATCCCGGCAGATCTGTAAAAGTAGCAGAAAAAATTAAGAATTAATGCCCAGTTAGGTCAATTGAATGCCCGGTTAGGTGAATTGAATGCCCGGTTAGGTGAATTGAATGCCCGGTTAGGGCTTGACGATTGGTTAGGTTAAGGCATGAAATTTTCGTTAAAAACACATTATAGTGGGCCGGCCAAAAATTGAAAAGTCCTCTAGAAAAAACTTAACGGCGTTTTTTGTTCATAGCAGGCACCCACCTTAGATAAGTAGTATTGAGGATGCCAAACAAGATGTGAGTGGATGCCACTCTCAATTTTGGGTTTGAAGGTCAAATTCTGAAAAATTCTGAATTTTTGCATTTCAGTGGTGGCTCTATGTAACAACGTGTTTAAAGGTGTATCATTAACACAAAAAGCATATTTTTGTGATTTTATGGATAATAATTGAATGTAACTATGACTCTGGATGTCTTTATTTCCATTAAAACTACATTTAGCATGCTGGGTGAGGTGTGCATGTGCGTACTACTACCATAGTACAAATAATAGCATACTTTCACATGTTGAATATTTTCAGTGCACTGGCTGGACAGACATTGGTTTGGTATGTACAATTAAAAGAGTGCAGACGGTGCCAGCTGGTAAAATAATAATAATAATACTGCTAAAGGATAGGTATGTTTCGAATGGTTTCAATATATCTGTGGCTACTACATACTGCCATTCCCACTTGTCTTTGCAGATAGGGAGCTCATCAGCAATGGACCCTGTAGCTGTCATCAAGCGCAAGAG
The DNA here is from genome assembly GCA_023014485.1 of Bathynomus jamesi. Classification (NCBI taxonomy): domain Eukaryota; kingdom Metazoa; phylum Arthropoda; class Malacostraca; order Isopoda; family Cirolanidae; genus Bathynomus; species Bathynomus jamesi. The sequence continues at coordinate 175,469 of JAJOZX010002766.1, read as the reverse complement.
GAAACGTCAGGCAGGATGTCAGTGAAGATTGTTGCTTCTTCTGCCAAAGCAGCGCTGGTGACCTGCGCACAGCATCAGCAGAAGGAAAAGCAAGAACTATGACTGTGGGCGATGAGAAAAAGAACCTGGGAGATACCTACTATCTTGATGTTTTATAAAGACTGGAAAGTCATTCCAAGGATGATTTCAATGCATTGGAACTCAAGTGGCATAAATCATGCTACTCTTTATTCACCTCTGAAGGCAAACTCAAAAGGCTGCGAAGTCAGCAGCAGACTATGGGTGCATCGGCGACCAGGAAAAGTGCAGGCTCTCAGGCTTTTCCCCCAAAGCGTAGACGTTCAACACCAGTGACTGACTGGACCCTCTGCATGTTTTGCCAAAAGAAGACCGCAAAGAAACTGCACAGGGTGGAAACATTGGAGAAGTTAGTTGACTTGATCCAGCGTGCCAAACACGACCCTGTCATGAGCATACCGTTGTCAGCGGTGAGTGATATGATTGCAGTTGAAGGCTGCTATCATCTGGCATGTTTGGTGACATTTGAGAGACGTACTAGAAAACAAGCGGTGTCAGAGGAGTAGCAAGGGCCTGAAAATAAGTGTATGACGAAGTTGTGCAAAGACTTGACAGTAGGCCTGTCTCGTGGTCACATATACGACATGGGAGACGTCTGGGACAGATACAAGAGTATGTGTAATGACACCGGGATCACCGTGAAATACTCCAGGAGAACAACGTTCTACGAAGATGTTCAAAGGCTGCTTGGATCAAACGCCAGCTATGTACGCCCATTGTCAAGGGGCCCGCTGCTGATTTACCCTGGATAGAGCTCAGATTTCATCATCTCCAAATCACTGGCTAAGTCTTGTGAACAAGGTCCTGTCACCTCTGAGTCAGAGTCTACTGAAGATGAAGATGCTGATGTCCGCATGTGTGCCACTAGCAGCATATTCCAAGACATGGTACACGTGGCTCTGAAGGTTCGATAAGATCTTGAAAATCCTGAACACTCCGAGACATGGCAAGGTCTTGATCAGGAACATGTTGATCGCGTCATACCCGACAGTTTGTACCTGTTTCTACGATTGCTCTTTGGGGAATGGATGCTGTGGATGAGGGAAATGAAGAGGACAAGAAAGTGAAGCAGAGTGTATGTAGCATTGCCCAGGACATAGTCTATGCAGTCATCAACCGACGAAAGTTGACACCAAAGCACGTGGGCTTTGGTCTTACTTTGCACCAAGCCACCCGCTCAGAAGCACTCCTAGATCTGTTCCACGCGCCAAATCAGTGGTATCAACACTGTAAGAAGGATAGACACCACCATCGCTCAGAACATCCTGGAAAGGTATGCTGAGAATAGATGTGTCTATATCCCTGACACCATCGTCAAAGAGAGAATGATTCACTGGTCTTGTGACAACATAGATGTCTTGGAGTCAACCTTAGACGGGAAGAACACCTTCCACAGCACTCAACTGATGGTATGGCAGAGAGGCCCCCTCCACAGCAGAGTCATGGCCAAAAGGATGGCAAGCACAAGAGATCGAAATCTATCAAACCTGATGACCTACAGGAGTTCCAAAGGCTGGACCAGGCTACCCTCCCACCTGACAAGAGGCCATCTCCTCTTGGCAATGACAGTGACATAGACGACTTGTCACATGAACCTGAGAGAGACCGGGCACGTGCCAAAGACAGCCTGGGGGTGGTGTCACGCATCCATGATGAAGCGATGTCCGTTCCAAGTTGGGGAGCATTCAATCAATCAGTCAGCACTGCGGATCCACCAGTAACGACCGCCGGGATGTTGCCAATCCTGCAGGCACCAGCAGATGACAATGACACCATGGCCGCCGTCATCAATCGCTTCGTGGCCATTTCTGAGTATGTCAGCCAGAAGTACACCATCATCACTGCTGATTAGCCTCTGTACAGCAGGGGTAAGGAACTAGTCTGGGCAAACTCGAAATTTGCCAACGTTGTCTTGCTCATGGGAAGCCTCCATATCTGCTTCAACTTTTCTGAAAGCAATTGATCAACCCATGGAAAGTGTGGGACTTGATGACGTATGGACAGAAGCAGGTGTGTACGTGGCTAACACCACTGAGACAGTGCTGGACGGCAAGGCCTACTACCGAGCTGTGAGAGGTCACCAGTTGACATATGAGGCACTGTGGCGCATCAAGTGGCAGATGTTTGAGTCATGGCTGGCTGCAACTGGCAACGGGGATGAGAACGTCAAACAGCTTGCCCTCACTGTTGCTTTGCTTTTCAAAGACAGAGCTGATATAGATGAGATGCGCGTTGCGATGCTGTTGGCAACTTCTCAGACGTTTTGGCAGATGAGAAATTCCACAGTCTCATGGAGGAATTCAATGACCAGCACTCTGAAAATCCCAACTTCATACTGTGGTCAGCCTACATGGAAATGGTAGAGATCATACTGGCCTTCATCAGAGCTCAGAGAGATGGCATGTGGATCAGGCAACCGAATGGATAAATCGTACATGGAAGATGCACAATCGTATCATTGGCATCACAAAGAATGATCAAGCAAGAGACAGGTTCTGCATCACATGGTCAGAGCGGTCACGCATCTCTCAAGACAAGATGCCTCTTCAATCTTCAAAATGATGATGGGGAAGCCACCTTCACTCGGATTGACAGTCTGCCTTCTCGCACTAGGCGTGACGCTCATGATGTCATGAAGCTAGTTCAGCAGTTGAAGCAGTTTGACGTCTTCAGAGTTCACGTGAGTGAAGCAGGAGATACAGATGCCGCCACTAACATCCCACTTGTTTCACTGGCAACCAAAGACACTGCACCCACAGATGTTGTGGAGAACCTGCTGACAGCTCAGGATCGAGGAAAGCAGCATGTAATCGGCTTCATGAAGGAGAGACTGATTGAACAGATAGTAGGCTTCCATGAAACGATGAAGAAACATCGGGCGAAAACCTTCGCTGATGTGTACAAAGCTACAGTTTCCACCAAGCAGAACATGCAGAAGACCATCAACGCTGATAGAAAGCTACTACAGCGGCTCCTGAATGCCGCGATCGCAGGTCGCATGGTGGAGATGGTCAACGTCTTGAAGCATGAACTGTCCCCAGTCCCATTTAGTCTGGCGATGGCAGGAGGAGAGATGAATTCGACATCGAAGTCTGAGCTGATGAACATCCTGATGGCTCAGCAGACCATAAGCTCAGAGGTTCCAACTTCTGATCTGAAGACCTGTGTGATGATAGATGGCCATGCATTCATCCAAGCTCTTGGCAGGCCTGGCGGCTGTCGGACATTCGGCGACTATGCTGAAGTGTTCTTCAAGACCGTGACGAGTTATTTCAGTGAACACACAACAAGAGTTGATGTCATCTTTGATCGGTACGTAGGGGAAGGGTCGATCAAAGCAGTTACCAGGACAAAGCGTGCAAACAAGAAGAAACCGATTCGGAAAGTCCCTGATGGCCCACAAGTTCCACTGCCTGAAGTGTGGAAAAACTTCATGGCCCTGGATACAAACAAGGCTGACTAGCCTTGTTTCTGTCTAACGTCATCACTGAGAAGGGCAGAGATCTTCAAGAAAGATGTCAGCTGGTGACAGGGGGTGGCTTCTCTGAAGCCACTGAAGTACGGTCAACCAGGCGACATGACGTTCCACTGCATAGCAACCATGAAGAGGCGGACACCAGGTTCATCCTTTACTCATGTGATGCAGCGTCCCAGGGCTATGAACGAATACTGGTAGTGTGCAGAGATACTGATGTAATGGTGCTGCTGATTCACTTCATTTGCACCAAGGTCGCTGAAGTGTGGATGCTGTACGGAACAGTCAAGAACCGAAAATGCTACCCCGTGCAAGATGTATTCAAGAGTTTGTCGCCCTCAGTCAGGGACAACCTGGTCAGCTTCCACGCTTTGACCAGGTGTGACACAGTCTCGTCCTTCAGTGGTCATGGAAAAAAGAAGTGTTGGAAGGTGATCAGTGACCACCCACTACTGCTGCACGCCATTAGTCGAGATGGAGATATCGCAGATGTTTAGAAGTTTGTGTGTCATTTGTATTGCACCCAGGAACAACACACAGTTGATGACGCCAGAGTTCACCTTTTTGGGAAGGCCAAGAAGACTCTGGAAATGCTCCCACCGACAAAGGATGCCCTGGAGCTCCACGCCAAGCGGGCAAACTATCAGGCCAAAATATAGCTCCAGGCTGACAAAGAGCACGTAGATGTTGAAGATCCGGTAGACACTTCAGCCTGGAAGTTGGAAGATGGGAGCCTCCCACCAGTGTGGAGAAGACTTCCTCCAATTCCTGAAGCCTGCCTGGAGCTTGTTGCTTGTGGTTGCAAGAAAAAGTGCAAGACAGCTAGATGCAACTGCTTCAGGAAAAGGATGAAGTGTACGACAGCTCGTGGTTGTGACGACAGCGGTTGCTGTAACTCAGCTGGACAGTAGATCTACTGTATGTCTCTCTTCCGGGCTGAAATCGAGAGAAGCTGGAATGTGCTGTAAGGAACTAATAACTCGGTTCTTAAGTAATTGCAATCCACACAATTATGACTGTCAGTGCAGCATTTCGGTGTTGTTCATCAACAAACGTGAACTTGTAAATGTTACTAGTGTGTAAACTGTATACACTGCGTTCGCACTTATTAAGCAGATTACATTTTCTCCAATGTTTTCAAAAGTTTTTCCCCGATTTCAATGAAATTTGTAGCAAATAATCACTTATATAGCAGCATTGATGGTATTCATTTCGATAAAATATTTTGATAATTAAAATAATTATCTCATTTTATTGAAAAATATGTAAAATATTGTGTTCCGAATTATTAAGCAAGTATTCTATTTATGGATCTAAATGGTGAAAATGGGTAAGAAGAAGGATTTAACACTAACTGAGAAAAGAAAAATAGTCAAGTTACTCGCTGAAAATATAAAATCTATTGAAATTGCGAAGCAGTTTGGCAGAGCTTATCGAACTGTAAACAAGTTTGTAGCGGAGGGTACCAAACTGAGGCAGCGAAGTGATAAAGGAGCTATAAGAAAAGTAACAAGGCGGCAGATATCTGTAATCAAGCGCAAACTGCAAAGCATCCATTGTCCTTAAGTAAAGAGGTTTTTGAGCAGGCTGGCATACATAATGTACCAAGAACATCTCGATGTGGAATCCTCCAAACAATTGGCAAGACGTGTAAACCTACGATTCAGTCACCATTAACACCCAGGTACAAGAAGCAGCGTGTTGAATGGGCGCGTCAGTACGTGAAAACAGATTTTAATACTGTATTGTTAGCCGATGAATGAAGAGCATCCCTTGAGGGATCTGATGGTTGGTCAAGAAGATGGATTGCTAAGGGTCAATCTCTACCATGGAATGAGGTTTTCTTTTAGAAAGTTTGTGTAAGACTGGGCATTCATTTTTACACCATCAGGAACTCTGTATGGGACAGCTACTTCATTGCCTATCAATCCTGCCCAAAACATGGCACTACCTCCACCTTGTTGGCGTCTTAATCTCGATGGTAGAAATTGGCTCCCAGCAATCCATCTTCTTGACCAAACATCAAGTCCCTCAAGGGTTGCTTTTCATTCATCGGTGAACAATACAGTATTAAAATCTGTTTTCACGTACTGACGCGCCCATTCAACACGCTGCTTCTTGTACCTGGGTGTTAATGGTGACTGAATCGTAGGTTTACACGTCTTGCCAATAGTTTGGAGGATTCCACATCGAGATGTTCTTGGTACATTATGTATGCCAGCCTGCTCAAAAACCTCTTTACTTGAGGACAATGGATGCTTTGCAATTTGCGCTTGATTACAGATATCTGCCGCCTTGTCACTTTTCTTATAGCTCCTTTATCACTTCGCTGCCTCAGTTTGGTACCCTCCGCTACAAACTTGTTTACAGTTCGATAAGCTCTGCCAAACTGTTTCACAATTTCAATAGATTTTATTTTCAGCGAGTAACGTGACTATTTTTCTTTTCTCAGTTAATGTTAAATCCTTCTTCTTACCCATTTTCACCATTTAGATCTGTAAATAGAATACTTGCTTAATAATTCGGAACACAATATTTTACATATTTTTCAATAAAATGAGATAATTATTTTAATTATCAAAATATTTTATCGAAATGAATACCATCAATGCTGCTATATAAGTGATTATTTGCTACAAATTTCATTGAAATCGGGGAAAAACTTTTGAAAACATTGGAGAAAATGTAATCTGCTTAATAAGTGCGAACGCAGTGTAGTTATGAGGCTATATTTACTGCTTTGTGATTTAGTTGTGATAATTCTGTTACTGTGAGTACTTAATTCATGCCATCAAACTTATTAGGCACTAATGTTAAAATAAATTGTTTTGACCACCAGACTTGCCCAATGTTTTTTTTCGCCAATTAAAATAAAAAATCACAAATTTTTAGCACAATTTCGGTCGTGATTAACTTGAATTTGACCTTGAGTTGGTAATTCGGATGGAATAAGCGTGTCATCATACTTCTTAATCACTAAGTGTGGCAAAATGAAGCATTTGGTCAAACCAATTGGCTCAGAATATTTTTTTCAAATTAAAATTAGAAAATATTTTTTGCACAGTTTGACCTCGAAAATGACCTTCAAAGCCAAAAGCGAGAGTGGCATCCACCTGCATTTTATTCCTTACCCACAGGTACATTGATTTAGCATGGGTGCCAGCTATTAACAAAAAACGCCGTTCAAAGTCGATTTTTGAATTTTGGCCGGTCCACTAATAATTATTTATAGTGCTCTAACATGTTTGTTTTTCATTTCTCAAAAAAAAAAAAAAGTAATTTTGAAATCAGTGACCAAAACTACATTAGTATACTGATTTTCATTAAAATTCGCTCCTAGCCCCCAAACGGAAAAGATCCGGAGACTCTTCTCCATATTATTCTACTATTAAAAAGTGTTATGCGGAATTCAAACGGAGCAACACGTCGATCAAAGATGATGAACGGTCTGGACGGCCATCAACATCAACTTCTGAAGAAAATGTCCAAAAAGTCAATGATCTTGTCATGAATAATCGCCGACTTAGTGTTCGACTTATAGCTGAAAATGGCGACATTTCATTTGGCAGCACACATTCAATATTAACAGACAAATTAAAGCTTAAAAAAGTGTCTGCAAGATGGATGACAACCAGAAGAGAACTAGAGTTCAAATTTCAAGACAATGTTTGGACCTTTACCAGCAAGATCCAGAAAAATTTGTATCTAGGTTTATTACTATGGATGAAACATGGATATATCATTTCAATCCAGAGTCAAAACAACAAAGCATGTCTTGGAAACGCCCATCTTCACCAACTCCCAAGAAGTTTCGTGTTGTGGCATCACCTGGCAAGGTCATGGCCTCTGTTTTCTGGGATGCAAAGGGAGATGTGCTCATTGACTACCTTGATAAAGGAGCCACCATTACAGATAATTACTATGCACGGCTAATAAGAAAACTGCGCGAAGCCATCAAACAAAAGCGACGAGGGAAACTCAGTCGAGGTGTTCTGTTTCACCAGGACAATGCTCCTGCTCACAAGTCTGCAATTGCGATGGCTGCCATCAGAGAAATGGGCTTCGAATTGCTTGATCACCCTCCATATTCGACAGACCTATAGCTCCCAGTGATTTCTCTCTGTTTCCCAAATTAAAAGAACACCTCCGTGGACAGAGATTTTTGGACGATGATGAAGTCTTGTCAGCTGTAAATGCCTGGTTAGAGGACCAAAATGAAGACTTCTTTTTGAACGGTATCCAGAAGCTGGAAAAACGCTGGATCAAGTGTATATCCCTAAAGGGAGACTACGTAAAAAAGTAATAAAAACTATCAACTTGACTCTTCTTTCATTGTCAGGCCAAGAAGTTTTTGATCATCCCTCGTACATATATATCTCACTTTTAGCAGTGAAGATGACATTAGAAATGTCGAAAGCTCTGCACATTAAATGTTTGTATATGGAATAGTCTTGTTGTTCCTTATATATATATATATATTATACACACACACACACACACACACACACACACACACACACACACGAGGTTTGTTGAAAATGTATCAGGATTGATGCGATTATAGACAGAATATGGTAATTACAGGGTTTCGGGCTTAATCTCCCCCAAAGTACGCTCTTTTGAAGCCATACACTTTGCCCTACGATCCTGCCACAGTTGAAAGCATTTTTCGAAAGCACTTTTCGAAATGGCCAAAAGCGACTCCGTCGAATTTCTTTTAATGATCTCAACATCATCGAATCGGTGTCCTTTCAGGGTTTGTTTGAGCTTCAGAAACAAAAAAATTCGCATGAAACCAAATCCGGCGATAATGGAGGCTGCTGTACTTGGTGGGTGTAGTGTTTTTGGAAAAAAATTGCTGGACAAGTTGCGACGAGTGAGATGATGCGTTATCGTGATGAAGCATCCAGTCTCCGGACTCCCACTTCTGCGGCCTTTCTTCGAACTGCTTCACGTAGACATCTTAAAACTTCAATGTTGAATTCCTTGTTGATTGTTTGTCCCTGTGGAGCATATTCATGGTGCACAACACCTTCACTGTAAAAAAAAACTAGTAACATGAAGAAATCGCCGCGAAACAAAACACACTTAACTTTATCGGCTCACCACAGTGGACTGACGCCACATAATGAAATGTAGTCATATTGTCTCGACATGCAGAGACATGTTTAGCACAGCCAACACAAGCGTGACCTTGTTCTAAAAATAAACACCCTCTGAATACTTTTTGAACAAACCTCGTGTGTGTGTGTATATATATATATATATATATATATATATATATATATGTTCTCAAATTATGTTTCATAAATTAGTATACATATTCAGGACAACAAAGTGAACAAAAAAATTTCTTTAAACATAAATCTGCAATCGCTTCGTTTCCGAGATACATTTCTTGGTGCTACTACAGTATGCGATCTGCCTACGATTGGTTAGGTTTAGTCATGATGTTTTCGTTAAAACTAACGAAAATATCATGACTAAACCTAACCAGTCGTCAAGGGCGATTGACATTGGGATGTAAACAAGCAATTAGTAAACAAGATAAGAAGCTCTAATTAAAAGGTAGACCGCCGAATCACAGGTAGGCCACATACTATAGTAGCACCCATTTCTTTTTGGCCGAGGACGATCCAATTAAAATGAAAGTCATTAAATTTATCAAAGTCGTAGTTGTCTGGTTGTATAGATAGCTATTTTTCTTTTGTTTTGATATTATTTTGTTAGTTGTCATTTTAGAAACCAAAATTATTTCCTTTATTTCGTGTGTCACTCTCATGGAATGTTACAGAACGTTATGGAGCAGTATTCTTTTGAAGAACTAGCTGATATGCATCTCATGTTAGGAGAGATGCTTTGCAACGCAGCTGCTGCCCAACGCCGGTATGCTGAAAGGTATCCTAATAGGCAATTAACATTGAGGCCTACATTTCTTTCAATTAACCGTCGACTACGTGAGCAAGGCATGTTTCGACCAAGACATTTGAATGCTGGACGTCCACGAACTCGACAAAACGTAGATAGAACAGATTCTTCTTGCTGTCCAACAAGATCCGCATACAAGTACAAGGCGAATAGCTGCAAGAGTAAATAGGTCAAATATTTTCGTATGGCGTAAGTAGTATACCCGCATAAAAGGCCGAGTGCAATTGCAATGCAATATTGCAACTTGTAACATTGCATGCAGCATGATGAGTGTTTTCAACCACCCCAACCTTCCAGGGGGGGGGGGAGTGGGGTTATGCAACAATACCCCCCTAAAGAAAATATATAGGAGAAAATATTAGGAACATTGTATCGAGGACAAAACATTGATGTAATATATACGGACTTTGCTAAACCTTCGATAAATGTGACCATGGAATCATAGCACACAAACTTAAGGATGCAGGAATTACTGGAAAGGTAGGAAGGTGGATATTTAATTTCTTGACGCAAAGAACGCAAAAAGTGGTGGTAAACGGAGTTAAATCGGAAGTCTCAGAAGTCGTGAGCTCTGTCCCACAAGGGACAGTATTAGCTCCCTTGCTGTTCATAATAATGATTGCAGATATTGATGCAGATATTAAGGACAGTATTGTATCATGCTTCGCAGATGACACAAAGATATGTAAAGAAATACTGAACGAAGATGACATAAGAAAATTACAAAACGACATTGAAATATTATTCCAGTGGGCAGAAGACAAAATACGAAGTCAAACGAAGAAAAATTCCAACTTCTAAGATATGGTAATAACAAAGAGCTACAGAAAAAAGGGTACAAAACTCTGCAAGCCAAACAGAGAGCACCAAATCCACAAGTCAGGGATCATGGAGTAATAATGTCGTCGGATGCAGAATTCAGAGAGCACTATAAAATCAAAATCGCAACGGCTAAAAAAATAATGGGAATCATCTGGAGGAGCTTCCGCAGCAGAAAAGCAAATATCATGCTAAAATTATGGAAAAGTCTAGTCCTACCAATAATTGAGTATTGTTCACTACTCACAAGCCCATACAGAAAAAGAGACATTGCGAACATTGAAGCTATACAAAGGACTTTTACACCTAAGATAGAGGAAACGGAAGGTGAAGACGACTGGTCTCGACTACAATCCCTGGAACTCTACTCTCTTGAACGAAGGTGCGAGCGGTACACAATAATATACATATGGAAAATACTTGAGGGCTCTGTCCCTAACCTCAGAAATGAAATAGAAACAAACTATAATGAGAGAAGAGGCAGATTTTGTACGGTCCCAGCTGCGGTGGGACAAGGGGCCATGAAAACGAGGATGGAAAATACCCTCAGAATATCGGGCCCAAAGCGTTTCAATGTCCTTCCAAAAGAAGTGAGGAATCTCCAGCACACCGCCCTGAATAACTTCAAGAACAAGCTGGACAGATTCTTGTGCAAAGTCCCTGACCAGCCATGCGTGGCTAGCTCCGAGGGCAGGAGGAGATCAGAGAGCAATTCCCTCCTTCACCAAGTCCCGCAAATGAAGCGGGATGCTGCAGAGGGGTCGACCGCAGGTCCATCCTGAACCGTCATTCAAACTCAACAAAAGTATATATATATATATATTGTGTGTGTGTGTGTGTGTGTGATCTCCAAGGGGTAAACTAACATGGCTGCTTCGGCCCACAAATATATATATATATATATATATATATATATATATATATATATATTATATACATACAGTATATGTGGGTGTGTGATCATGCATAGAAGAGACAGTTTCTTTATATAGTCTATATATATATATATATATATATATATATAATATATATATATATATACACACATATATATATATATATATATATATATATTATATATATATATATATATATGTATGAGTTTGTATGTATGTGAACTCCAAGGGGTAACCTAACCTGGTGCTCAGACCTACAAAAAAAATAGATATATATATATATATGTATGTGGGTGTGTATGCATCTATAGAAAAGACTACGCTTCTTATATATATATATGTTAACACCTCCGTCTATGGCCCTGGGGTGGTTCGGAGTCGACGGGGGTCCTGGTTAGGAGGCAGCAACGGATATTTCTCGCGACAGTTTTCTTCTATAACATTCTAATTCTTTCTTCTCTCTATAGGGTCGACAGTTGTTAATTCTTCTCTTTCTATAATACTCTAATACTTTCTCTGAAGGATCGCCGATTTTTTTTTAGAACTTATCGACTTTACTGACTGAATTCTCGGACAAAGGCACGGCGGCTAGAAGGAAAAGATAAAAAAAACTTCTTTTACGATAGTTTACTGCTAAAATGTACAGGTAGTGCTCTGAATTTACAGGGGTAGAGGTTCGACCTCTTTCGACCATGGCTCGGACTGGAATCTAAAAAAATTAAGGAGGCAAGGGGCCTCTGCCTCCTCCTCGCAGCGAGGCTGCTAACAAGGGAGTGATCCGAAGTAATCGAAGTCGGAGTGAAGAAGAAGAAGTAGAACTGACATTATTTTAAAATTACATCATTTATATACAATCTAAATTTTTGAGGGAGTGCAGTTTGAAGGTTAAGTTTACCCCCTTTTAAACACATGATCAGATGAAAGATTCCAAATAAAAAAAAAAAAAAAAAAAAAAAAAAATATCGTGTTTTCCCCGAGTATGCATTTCTAACGGGCGACATAATTTTGTAGTACATTAAGTACAATCCAAGTACACCCTGAGTACATTGTAATTTCGGGTTTACGACAATTATGATTATAATTATGGATTAGTTCATATTCACTTCGTATCGTTTAATTACACTTCCATTTAAAGTACATTATTACATTATATATTAAATTATTATCGTTTAATTAAAGTACATTACGTCGTTTACAATTCTTACAGTGTTTTTATACTTATATATGGTTATTTTATATGGTTATTAGTACAACACAAAGTACATGGGCACATACGAGATAATTTATACACAACATGACACACATGATAATAACTTATAAATTTGAAATCAGAGGGACAGGAGGTCTTTTTTTCAGATGTTCGATTTCTGCTGTGATTAGCGAATTGCGTACACTTGCATAAGCGTTTTCGAGTTCATTGCCGGAGGCGAAATAATTAAAAAATAAAAAGTAAAAAATAAAAAAAATAATACATGAGAATGTATTTGGACGATTTTGAACGAACAGGTACGGAGGCATAAAGTTTCGTACCATTACGTAGACTGACACGAGTAAAAATAAATATTTAATAAAATTGATATAGGATAATGGTCAAGATAAGATATGGACGTATAAATGAATATGGTTGAATAATAATATTTACACTACATAACACCACAACATATAAATAATGACGTATAGAGAATGAAGTTTTTTTTAATTATTATTATTAAAGAATTTGCCATACATTGAATACGGAAGATGTCCAAATACTAAACACGTGATTCAGTGTTCAAGGTATGGAAACCGTGAAGGAAATTTAAGTTATTTTATGACGTCATAGTGTATAAGTCATTATTGGGAGGATTTAAAAGAAACGAATTAGAGACAAAAAGTGGGTATTAAGGACTAAGAAGTACAACTACGGGTTCCAATCCTGTTATATGCAATGTGTATGCATAATCTAGGGACGAGGGTGAGATGCAAGACAACCATAATTAATTATAATAAATTCTATAACAAATGAAAAATGGAAATATGGATACGACTAAACCATAGAAATGGTAGATCGTAGGGTTGTGACACAAACAAAAATAGAAAGCAACAAATAAATTTTTTATCCAAAATCGCATCAGGCGACTTTGGTTCCTCATGTAAAAATGAATATGGATTATTCATTGTTCATTTTTACACACACATATATATATATATATATGAATTGTACAGTATATATATGTAGCGGAAGCTGGGATTAGACCCCTACCCCGAAGATGGCTAACCTAAAATAAAACACAAGAAGGAGGGGAGAGAGAAGATCCATCCATTCGTAGCCATGGAGTATCACATAATGGTGTCTTCAACATTACAACCAACAGGCTTAGAAGGCAGCCAATCGTAAACGCTTCACAGCCAGCCATATAGGACGTACACAGTTATTTCCTTGTATGTACATATAAAGGAGAATTAGCATCGCTTTGCCTCAAAAAACACACACGTACATCGCATGTGTCGTAAAGGAGAATTAAAGCAGTTCTCTCCCCCCCCCCAAAAAAAAACCAAACCTTCCTCAGGATACCTCACAATTTCTTTCATACATAGCCCCATCCCAACAAAACACAAGCACATAACGTACACACGTAAAGGAGAATTAAAGCAGTTCTATTATAACAAAATAGATGCGAATCCTTGGAATACCTCACAAACCCTTCATACATAGCCCCATATCAAAAATAACAAAATACATGTGAGCATGCCATACCTCACAACCATATTGTAGACACTACCACCACTACCAATAATATACAAATATATCTTTAAATCTTATTATAAAAAATATTCATTTAATTTTATAATAAAACTAGATTTTATTTTTAGGGTAACTTATTTATTTTTCGCCTTTTACCCAACATTAATGGAGAATATGATAATAAAAACCCACTCTAATAGACAGAGTTTATTTTCACAACAATTTCGATGCCCACTGGCATCGTCTTCGGGTGGATACAGGGTGGATTCGTTTTTCTGTATCCACCCGAAGAGGATGCCAGTGGGCATCGAAACTGTTGTGGAAATAAACTCTGTCTATTAGAATGGGTTTTTATTATCATATTTTGACCTTCACGTAGAAAAGTGAAGTTTTTTTGCATTTATTAAAGAAGAATTATTTGAAACAAGTTTAGTATTAATATATACAAATATTACTTTTAAGCATATTAAAAAAAAATATTAATTTAACTGTTAAACCAGATTTTAGTTTTAGGGCCAACTTATTAATTTTTTATAAAATATCCCATTTTTGGACGGAGCCTGTGTTTCTTAATACATAAAAAGTCGGCGAGCAGCAGACAATTAATTTCATAAATCAGAAATAAATACACGGATATATATATAAGACAAATATATGCAGGGAAAAAAAATATTTTTCTAAACGTATTTGTAGACTAATAAAAATATGTTAATGAATTTATGTAAATCATTTTAGATACAAGGGATACTGTAAGTTTATTTTATATTACATCCTTTAAGCAGTTTCCTATCAGCTGGCGGAAAAGTTGTCATCTGCATCAATACATAGGTCCTACCTAATAACTTTATTTACAGTTGTTTATACAAAGTGCAATTCTCTCTCTCTCTCACATATATTCTCTCTACCCGCTAGTTCATTTGTATAAGAAAATAACTTACCTCTATAACAACGTATACTTGTTTTAGACTAATTTAATCGGAATTACCTCTTTGACAAAGATTTCATGACACCTGATGTGAACTAATTACTGAACAATTATATGTGGAGAATATCCTATTTTTGGGCGGAGCCTGTATTTTACTGTATAAAAAGTCGGCGAGCAGTAGGCTGTAACACGAATGCAAGAACAGAATAATAACTCCAATCCTTTACCCGGCATATCTGGCGTGAAAAAGTTGCCAGTGTTGCCCTTTAAGACAAAAAAAATGTTTCTAAACAATCTTTATAAAGAAACGGAAATTTATTTATGTGTTAGAAAATCTAGAAGAGGAAGAGCCATTGTTGTCCCAAGGTGATATGATGACTAAGCTGATTGATGCAGCATTGTTTGCATATATTAAGTTAAGGTGTATATATATCCACCTCATAATTGTAAGGTTAGTGGAAAATTCACTTAATTTAGAGCTAGCATTTTTGGGCTCTTGTGGCATCATTGTTTGGGCACTCTTGTGTTGTGCATAATTTTTTTGGGGGCACTGCGCGTCCTTCCTACTCGTTTGTTGAATGCGGCACTTACAGGGCGTGGTCTTATAGAGAGCTCTCTTGCAATTCAGTTTGGTTGTTTAGATACAAGATTGTTGCATCGTGCAATGGTGCAGGTTGTGTTGTTGTTGCAAGGTTTAGAAAGAAGATCATAAATAGTGCCCCTTTTGTTTTTTATCTTAATTTTATGTAACTGAGCCCTAAGCAGTGATGGGCACCGTTACATTAAATTGGGCGGCGTTACCGTTACTCGTTGCACGTCGAAAATGTACTCGACGTTACCGTTACATCGTTACTTTTGAAAATCCTTAAAGCGTTACCGTTACTCGATACATGTAACGACGTTACAAGTAACTAGTTACATTTTATATTTGTTTATGTGCCTTCACACGTATTTTGAAACTACAGATAAACTTACAAATGGCAGCCATACCACATAAATTCTAATAGCTACTATTATTGACTATATATATGTTCTTCTTTTAAGAACGATATATTGCACAATAATTTGCACCCAATGATTTTTGGGAAAAATGAAGAGACATAGAAAATATAAATTTAGTTGTTGCCACTAACATGGAATAGTGAAATGCATTTAATAATCCTCATGAATGGAATGGCAATGTTATCAAATTCAAATTCAAGTATCGAGTAACGAGTAACGAAAAAATCCGTTACAGTGATAAAAAATTTGCAAAGCGTTACCGTTACATTGATACATTTGAAAATCTTTCAGACGTTACCGTTACTCGTTACTTTTGTAACGTTCGTTACGTAACGTCGTTACGTGTAACGCGTTAGTGCCCATCTCTGGCCCTAAGGTAGGCCCACGTCGAGTCAGCAACCCTGAGGTAGGACCTAATAGGACCTCCAAGTCCGTAAGTTTTAGCCTAGCTTAACTTGGGCTGTAGGTTAAACTGGCCCTTCAGAGCTTGGCCGTTCAGGGCTCAGCTGGGATTCTGAACCCAATAAAATAAAAAATAACATAGTCCTTCGAAACCGGATTCTAGCCCAAGACTGAGTCAGTGACTATTTTCCGGCAAAGTTCTGATTGTGCAAATTGTAGCCCAAGTTAGGCCTGGACGGGTTGAGCATAATTGAGTTAAGGTCCCAGGGTAGAAAGTTTGGTCGCCCAATTGCGAAACTTGGCCGCTCGTCTGTCGTTGTTTTGGGCCTACATTTTTACCGGTTTGGTTAATTTTGTTTTATTATTCGTAGGCGAAGGTTGCAGACTTCAGTGCGCCAGTTACTTTGGTGAAAAATTTGGTATTCCATACTGGTGGTTGGTCAGTACCCCAACCAAGCAATTCAGTTTATTTGAAAAAAGCAAAATTTGAGTTTGATCAGTTTGGTTAAGTATTTTGCCAATTCAGCTTACTTGGCATTGAGCCCAATTATTGTTTACATTGAAGATGAGTGCAACTGAATTGAACAAGTTTAAAAAAGGAGAAGCGCCTACAAAGGTCTAATTACAAAGGTCATCGCCACTATAGATTCTGCTATAGAGCAAGAGGATTTAAGCTTAGTGACTGCGCAGCTTTCCATATTAGAAACTAAAAAGTTGCTCTAAGCGAAGTAAATGTTAAAAGTGAGGCTCTTGTAGAAGAGGATGAAATAGAAAATAACATAATTTACTTTGAAGAGATTATTGATGATATAATTAAAGTATGCCACAGAGCAAAAGAGTTTAGCAGCTCAGTACAGTTAGAGACCAGGTCAAATAATGAAACACAACCCTCAACAAATGGTGTTTGTGAAGTTAAGGTTAACAGATCTGCAGTTCAATTACCGAGGCTTGTACTCAAAACATTTTCTGGGAGTATTCAGGAATGGCAAGGATGGCAGATAGTTTTCAATCAGCAGTTCATTCTAGTCACCTGTTAAGTGCGGTGGAGAAGTTTAATTATTTGCAGTCCCTCTTGGAAGGGGAGGCAGCAAAGACAATAGCAGGATTAGCATTAACAGAGGCTAATTATAATGTGGTTTGGGATATATTAAAGAAACGGTTTGGTAAGCCAGAGATCTTAATTAAAAGCCACCTCCGCGAACTTTTAGCTATATCTCCTGTTAATAATTTCAATAGTGTCAAGGAGTTACGGCAGTTATATGATGAATTTGAAGTTAAAACTAGGTCCCTGGACAACTTGGGTGTAGGAATGGAAAGGTATGGTATAATGTTGGTCACTATACTGGAGTCTAAATTGCCTAGCCAAATTTTGCTTGAATTACAGGGGACACTCTACAGAACATGTGTACATCCCCCTTCAGCAGATGTTAAGCCTTTTAAGCACAGAATTAGCAAGACGAGAGGGAATTAAATTTGCACAGTGGGATGTTAAACAAGGGGACAAAGGCAGGCACAGCACCAAAGTTTCTACAAAAAGGAATAGCCCAGGTACAGTGTTAGCTCTACATACATCCTCTGAGAATAAATTAAAGGGAATCAAGGAATGCATATTTTGCGAAGGCAACCACAAGTCATATAAATGTGAGGTGGCTGAGGCTTTAGCTGTTGAGGAGAGAAAGGACAGGGTAACTAAGTCCACAGCATGTTTTAAATGTTTTTTGAAAGGTCACAGAGCAAGGTTTTGTAAGTTTAAAATTTTGTGCAAAAAATGCCATGGCCGGCATCAGCCATTATTGTGTGAAAACACTCCTAGTAGGCCTACCCAAGAAGTAGAGACATCAGTGGCACATGCCACTGCTATGAAAGGGAGTAGAAGTAAAGGGGGATTATTGCAAACAGCTGCAGCATTATTAATTGGGAATGATGGAGAAGCTACTGTAAGAGTGTTGTTTGATAGTGGTAGCCAGTGTAGCTTTATTAAGACCAGAATTTCCAGAAATTTGAAGTTTAAAGAACATAAGAGGGAAAATTTAAGAATTTCTGGGTTTGGGGGTTCCGTTCAAAACCGAACCAAAGTTAAGAAGGTAGAAGTTCTGGTTAAGGGGTTGTTACCACAAGGTCCCACTATCAAGGTCCAAGCTGTAAAGATTGAGGAACTTTGTGCTCCAGTCACTACTTGTTTAGATATGGCATGTGTCCAAGAATTGCAAGTTAAAGGAATTAATTTGGGCAATAATAAGTTTGAAGGAACAGAAGATATTAGTCTTTTGATTGGAGCTGACTGTTACTGGGACTTCATCACTGGTAATATTGTCCGCACATCTCGAGGTCCGGTAGCTATTGAAAGTAAGCTAGGCTGGATGCTACATGGTAGCTATTGCAATGAAATGGAGGTTAAAGCTCGTTTTGTTAAGACTGAGGAGAATAGCCATGGTTTGGAAAGGCATTTGAAAGCCTTTTGTGAACTTGAATCCATTGGCATAAAGGACAAACAGGAGAAGCAGGCGAGTGCAGTGAACAGTGATGTTTTAAGCAATTTAAAAAAGTGATTTGATGTAGAGATGGTTGCAATGAAGTTGGCCTTCCTTGGAAGGATTCTTGCAAACCCAGTTCAAACCTTCACCTAGCTAATAGGAGGTTGGAGACTTCATTGTACAAGCTAAGAAAAAATGAGTTGTTAATTGAATACAATGAGGCCATCCTAAGCTATGTAAGGGAGGGCTATGCTGAAAGGGTGCAAGGTGAGTTGGTGAGCCAGGAGGCACATTATCTGCCACACCATGCAGTGGTACGGCGAGACAAAACTACCACCAAACTGAGGGTAGTTTTTGATGGCTCAGCCAAAGACAAAGGTGGTGTGTCCTTGAATGACTGTTTGCATGCTGGGCCAAATTTAAATGCAGATTTATTTTCCTTGTTACTGAGATTCAGGTTTGGTAGAGTAGCATTGACTGCAGAATGAAAGCAAGCCTTTTGCGGATAAAGTTAAAACCAGATGACAGAGATGCAGTAAGGTATCTGTGGGTGGATACGAAAGACTTGTTGGAAAATGAACCTAAGGTTCAAGCATATAGAATGAAGTCAGTGTTGTGTGGCCTCAGCTCTAGTCCATTTCTGTTGGCAGCTACTATGCAGTACCATTTTAAGAAATATTCTGAAGTCTATCCTAACACTATTGAACACCCAAGGAAACATTTTTATGTTGATGATTTGCTGTGTTCCGTGGATAATACAGAAGTGGCTCAAACAGATATTCAGGGAGGCTAGAGCTATAATGAGGAAGGCTGGCATGGAGCCTAGAAAATGGCAGACCAATCATTCTCAGTTACAACAGCTTATGAGTCAGTCCTGTGTAGTACCTGATGTAGCAGAAAGTATTGAGGATTCTGGTATTAAGGAGTTGTGGGCAATAGACACAAAGGTGCTAGGCATTGTTTGGCAGCAAGGAGAGGATTTGTTTACCTTCAATGGGAAATCTTTAGTAGAGCTGGCTGAGGATGAGACAAAGTGGACAAAACGTACAGCTCTTAGTTTGGCTTCAAAGTTCTTTGACCCTCTTGGATTCCTGGCCCCATTTGTGATAAAGTAAAAAATTTGGTTTCAGAGCCTCTGGGAAATTGGACTTGGTTGGGACCAAGAGTTACCTGATCATATGGTGGTAAGGTGGAAATATTGTTTTCAAAGAATTGGCACATCTTGGAGACATTGAAATCCCAAGATGGTACTTTGGAGAGTTGAACAATAGTCCAGAAAATTTGGAGCCGCACATCTTTTGTGATGCAAGTGAGGAAGCTTATGCAACTTGTATTTATATAAGAGGCACATTCAAAGAGGAAGTAAGTTGCAGGTTGGTTGCTGCAAAGAGCAGAGTAGCACCTTTGAAAAGGCTTTCTATGCCAAGGTTGGATTTGATGGGTGCAGTTATTGCTAGTCAGCTTGCAGTTACAGTGCAAAAATCTTTGGCCCTTTATGAAATTCAAAGCTATTATTGGACAGACTCCACTATAGTTTGGCACTGGTTAAGAAGCCAGGCAAGGAAATGGAAACCATTTGTTGCTAATAGGGTGGAGGAAATTCAAGCACACACAGATCCCATGCAATAGAAGCATTGTCCAGGCACCCAAAACCCAGCTGATTTACGAACACGAGGAATTTCAGTGAAAGATCTTGCACACTCAAGTTTGTGGTGAAATGGGCCAGAGTGGCTAAAACTTGGAAGTGAAAATTGGCCTTCTAATCAGCCTAGTGTCGGGGAATGCCAGGCTGAAGAAGAATGGGTGAGTCACCCATTCTTCCTCAGCCTGGCATTCTCCGACACTAGGCTGATTGAATTGTTGACTTTACTAAAATTGACACACCCTAAATTACTGGAAATCAAATGTGAAGGAGATGAGGACACACAGGTAGGAGACTGCAGTGTCAGACCCAGGAAGACTCCTGACATCAACCCAGATGCCACCAAACTCTCGGAGCTTATTGACTGGAACTCTGGCGTGACTGACCCTCCTCTGACCTACTCCCTCACCACTGTTGCAATCAAGGAGTTTCTGGATAGACCAATGGAAGTTCCTGCATGGCCCTCACACACACACAGTCAGTAGAGAGGTGTGTAAGGATGACAACTGAAGCAGTATAACCTGTTTACTCACAAGAGAGGAGGGAGGCGTACATCGATGGCCAGGTGGCCAGTAGGGAGCTCATGTTCAGGAACAAGAGCAAGGAAGACATGGCAACCTTGGCAGAGTTCAAGAAACCTATCTATATTTCTAAGTTTTAATATTGAAATACAATCAAAATGTCTTTAATTGTATGTAATGTATGTAAAATGTAGTTATATACAATAAAAAAAATACTTGCAAAAATTGCTGATTTTTCATAAACTTCAACTTCAAATATAAGTAGCTAGGAGTGGTCAAATCTGGATTTTAAAGCCATATTTCGATTTAGCACATAAAAATGCATCAATTGGTGGTCACTAGTAGTTTTTTGAATTGTTGACTTTACTAAAATTGACACACCCTAATGGGTGAGTGAGATGAGAAAATGCACTGTGAACAGTTGTCAAGTTATGCAGCAGGACCCCATATTGAGGCTTGAGGACATTAGCAGTCTGAAAAGGTTGTTAAGAGTGACAGCATGGGTATATAGATTTACAAACAACATTAAGGGAGAAACAAGAAGGGAAGGAATTCTGAACAGTAAGGAGATTCAGCAAGCCAGGCAATACTGGGTGGTATATGTGCAGAAGGAAAAATTTGGTGAAGAGAGAGAATTGCTCACCAGCAGTCCATTACAGGTTCTACCAACACATTCTGCTCTCAAGGGTTTGAATGTGCTTTTGGATCATGACTTATTGAGAGTAGGAGATAGACTACAGTTTTCTGCGCTTCCAGAGGAGAAAAGACATCCAATTTTGCTACCTTCTGGGGGCACTTTGTGGAACTTTTGATGCTGGATACGCATCATAAGGTGTTACATGCTGGAGTTAGAGAAGTGATAATAGAGATAAGACAGCAGTTTTGGATTCCCAAAATTAGACAAGTAGTAAAAAAGGTCTTGCATAAATGTGTGGTTTGCAAGCGTTGGAGTGCAAAGCCTTATTATGAAAAGGTGGCTCCACTTCCAAGAGAACGGTGTGTCTATACTGCCCCATTTGATGTAGTGGGAGTAGACGTCGCAGGTCCAGTCTATGTGTATGAGCAAGGGGAGTCTAACAAAGGTTATATACGTCTTTTCACATGTGCTACCACCAGGGCCGGATTAAGACCTTTAGAGGCCCTAAGCACTTAAAAGATTTTGGTGCCCCATATATATGTAATTCAAAATATAAACAAAAATAAACCATAAAATAAAATTTTATTTTTTGAAATGAAACAAAACTTACAGTAAGATGGAAAATAATGTTTATTTTTGTATACTTCCACTTCATTTATATTTGAAAAGTTTTCTCCTACTTTTTTTAATTGCAAAGTCTTTGATCAGATCCTCAAAACTAATCTTACGTAACACATCTGCTTCTATACTTAGTAGAGATAAGGCATCCAGCCTGCCTTGTTGCATAGTTGTTCTGTTGGTATTTTTAATATACTTCAACTGAGAAAATGAACGCTCAGCTGAGCAATTTGTGACCATTAATGTTAAAAATATACGAAAGGCAATTTCTACATTTGGGAAGGCACACTCAATATTGTCTTCTACAATTATTTTATAAAGTTCAGCATGACTGAATCTTGTTTTTACATTTTTTTTTGCACTGAACTTATGGCACACATATGAGTGAAACTGCTGAAGCTCAGCAGAGAAATTAGTGTTCAAGTCCTCTGGGTAAGCATCAATCATCTTTTTACAACCCTGAGAATACCTTTCAATTTCAGTAGATGATGAAGTGGTGACATTATGTGGCACATCACTTAGAAAAGAAAATCTCTCTGCTATTTCTTTGTATATCTCTCCTCTTCTTCTCATCTCAGTTTCAAGTTTGTCAACAATTGTGTAAAAGGTGGTGATAAGAAATTTATCTCTGGCATTCAGATATACTTCTGGTGCATCTCCGTCATTGGGTACCTTCTTTCTGATACGTTTGCGAGTTTGAGCTGCCTTGTAATCAACATCTGGTAGCATTTCCTTTGTAGCTGCTTCATATCTTTCAAATTCATCTCGTGAAGTGCACAGTTGGTCAGCTAATGATCCATACAGATCTGCACATGTTTTTAAGTTCACATCCTTATTCTGTAGAACTTTGCTTACTCTATGAAAATTTTGCAAAATCTCATCCCAAAAATTCAACATAAAAACGAATTCTAGCTCTTGCATCTTATTTGCAATATTATTTGCTTCTCTTCTAGTGTCTCCCTTTTGTGACTGGTCTTCAGCTATACATTCTAACGCTTCTAAAATTTTAAGGAAAGATTTCAAAATTGCTGCTGTTGCCATAGCATGTGCCTCCCATCTGGTATCAGAGAGGGATTTTAAGACACTTTCATTTCCAATACAACCTTTAAGAATTTCCCACCTGCTGGTTGAGGCTAAAAAAAAGGTATAGAGCAACTGCACTGTAGAGAAGAAATTAACCGCCTCTTGACAGCAGTCAACAGCACTTCGGCCTACCAGATTTAGTGAATGGGCTGCACAGGGCACATATATAGCAAACTTGTTTGTTTCTAAAATTTTTTGCTGCATCCCCTTATAACGCCCAGACATGTTGGCAGCGTTGTCGTAAGATTGACCCCTACATTTTGAAAAGTTTAGCTTACAAACTTCACGTAAGTACTGCAACACCTGATTTGCCATTTCCTCACCAGTATGGCTTTTCATTTTCAGAAAGGTTAAAAAGCGTTCAATAGGCTGTCCATCTTTTAAGTACCTAAGTACAACACTTAACTGATCGATATGTGATAGATCTGGTGTTGAATCAACTGACAAACTAAAATAACCAGAAGATTTTACTTCGTCAACAATGAGTGCGTGGACCTTTTGAGCCATTAGTTGAATGAGTTCCTCACAGGTGGTTTTGGACAGGTAAGAAGGATTTCCTTTGCCAGAATTTCCATATTTCAAAATGTGACCTGCTAAAAATGGATCAAACCGGCTTATGAGCTCAAGCAGCCCTAAAAAATTCCCATTCTGCAATGATCCAAATCTTTCTTCTGTTCCTCGAAAAGACAAGCCACGTTCAGCTAACGTACAAATAACAGCTATGACACGCCTCAAGACATGTTCCCAGTAATCACACTTCCTGAATTTGTTTTTCCAACTGTTGTCCCAACCCCGCACCTTGTCTGCGAGTTAAGTATGTTAGCATAGAGTCTCGGTGAGTAGTGCTTTTTTCATGATGATCAATTACAATAGTATTTCGCCAGTCACTGAACCCTTCTCTTATAACAAAATGTGAGACATTTTTAGGAGCAAACAGTTTACAAACATAACAGTAAACTGATCCTGTTGATGGTGAATACAATAACCACTCTCTCTTGTATTTCTCACCATTGGCTTTTGTCCCAACGAAAAGTTTTTGTGAACAGTATCTTGCTGGTTTGCCACTACTGAAATGCCGGTAAGACTTGTCAAATGGCCCATTGTGGTGTTGACAGTCACTGGGTCCACAAGCAATCCAATAAGCCACATCATCAGCAGAGAAATCAAGCCACAACCCTGGATCTTTTGCTATATTTACTTCATCTTCTGCAGACTGATTCATTTCACCACCATCACCATGGTCCACTAAACTTTCATTTTCAGCAATTATTTCAACCCCAGAATGTCTTGTAAAGCAACTTGAATCAACATTTGCAGTAGAGGTATCAAGAGAATTTACAGGCAAAGTGAGATCAGTAGTGAGACATGTGGTAGATGAACCTGCTTGTGACACCTCGGTGATTCCAACGTCATCATATTTTGATTTTGAAGTGATCAAAGTGGTATTTGTGTCCACTTCTGATGACGGAGATTGGTTTTGATTCAGAATCGGTATATCATGTTGACGTTGTGGTCGTGGAACTTGTGTGAAGAAATCAGTCAGCTTTGCAGTCTTGGACTCTAAATCCAAAGTCTTCTCTTGTTTCTCTTTTGATAGTTTTCGCTTTTGTGCACCACTTAACTGAACACGTTTCATCTTGGTTCTTGGGGTCTGTAAAATACAGAAATAAAAAGAATATTTTATTTGTATATTATGTGGCAATCAACACAGTTACACATATCACAATCTTGGCTTTGTTCTTTTATTCTCAGAAAGACAAAATGGGAACCGTACACAACCAAAGTGGCAATTTAAATATAAGTGGCAATTAAATATAACTCAACCGAAATATCAACTCGAAATGTTGAATACAAATCAAATCGAAAGAAGGAACCAAAAGAAGGAACCGAAAGAAGGAACCGAAACCTATAAAATAAAAATACTTAACATTAGAATTAATAATACGCAATCTATAAAAATATCAATATTAACATTTCACTATTAACGAGCCACATTTTATATTTACATTTATTTATTTATTTAAAACACAATATTTAATTATAGGAAATATGAACATTTGCTTAGGGCCTAAATTGTCCTAACTACGTTTGATGTTATATATACATTACAAATTATTCACTCTGGTTATTACAATCTAAATTCTTTTATACTGTTATGACAATAGATAAATAAATTATAAAATAAAGATACGTGTATGATAAAATATTGTTATATATACAAATAAAGTACACTTCATAGACTTACCCTAGAGAAGAAGAGAGAGCAACAGATAAACTTCTTCAACGCTAATTAACTTAGGTCAGTATATCTTATTATTATAATGGCCGTGATAAACATCACTTGATACAACAGCAATATAGAGAGTTTATAGTTTCTTTTATTTTAATATTAATTTATATTACAATTCTATAAACCTAAATCTTTCTGTAAAACAATACCAAATGATTATGTAAAATATATATTTAATATTATATGCACAAATCACACGTTCAGAATAACTTCCTATAGCACACGAAAATATTTAATCTATATGTATTTTTAATATGGCGCTCAAAGATTTGATATAAACAAAATAATAACGCAAAGCGTAAAGTGTGTGATTACAACGAAATATATTTATTCTCTCAAAAGGGTTGTTGTTCACTACAAATTCAAACAATGAAAAAAAATAAATACTATATATGAATATATATAATTCAGTTTTCAACAGCTTATAGGCTATAAGCCGCGATTATAATAGTATAATAAATCCATGGTAAATCCGACAATAGAAAATTTCTGTGGTGCCCCCCTTCCCTTGATGCCCTAAGCACGGGCTTATTTTGCTTAATGGTTAATCCGGCCCTGGCTACCACCAGAGCAATCCATTTGGAGTTGGTAAGCAACTTAAGTAGTCATGTATTTCTTTTGGCCTTTAAAAGGTTTGTGAACAGAAGGGGTTTCCCAAATAAAATCATATCGGATAATGCAAAAACCTTCAAAAGGGCTGCAAAGGAACTCCAAGAAGTTTGGTCCTTGCTAAAAGAGGAGGGATTCCAATCCTACTTTTCACACTATGGGGTACAGTGGGAGTTTATTGTTGAGAGAGCATCATGGTGGGGAGGATTTTGGGAAAGGCTAGTGAGAAGTGTAAAGTGTCCATTAAAGAAACTTTTAGCTAATGCTCATTTGAGCAAAGAAGAATTCTGCACTGTTTTGTGTCAAATAGAAGCAATGGTGAATAGTAGCCCTATCTAGGCTGACCATATTTCCTTGAGACAAAAACGGGACATTGGGATGGCAAAAAAGGGACGGGGGTTATGTAATATTCTGTATTCATGAAAAAGTAAGTACATAAACATATTGAGCTTACAATTATTCTTCAGTGACAGAACCCATACAAAAACCCATACAAAACTGTACTGTCCCGTTCAAAACGGTACGTATGGTCAGCCTAGCCCTATCACCTTTGTTTATAACAGTATGCAGGATGCAGAGCCATTGACACCAAATCATTTTCTTTGTGGTAAACGATTAACATCAAGCCCCAGTTTGCCAGAAGACTTACAGCCTATCCAGAGCACTCAAGAAGAGTTAACCAGAAGGTTCAAGTACCTTGAAGAGCTACAAGATCAGTTATGGAAGAGGTGGCAGATAGAATACTTGCCAGAACTCAATTATTACCGATCAGGCAATGTAAAGGGCTCCAATGCAAATTGTATCAAGGTGGGAGAAGTGGTAATAATTGGGGATGAAAGACGAAGGCAATGCTGGAAGCTTGGCATAATTGAAGAGTTGTTTGTTGGCAAAGACAATTTAGTTAGGTCTGCACTGGTAAAGATTTCAGGAGGAAAATTAAAGAGACCTACACAAAAACTCTATGCTTTAGAAATCAGCAAAAACACGGATAGTCAAGATGAAACATTTGAGTTACAGCCTCATGGAGAAGGCTTGGCTAAATTTGCAGAAGGTAATGACAACAATGCCTCTTCGGTGGGGAGTGTTAGAAAATCTAGAAGAGGAAGAGCCATTGTTGTCCCAAGGCGATATGATGACTAAGCTGATTGATGCAGCATTGCTTGTATATATTAAGTTAAGGTGTGTATATATATCCATCTCATAATTGGAAGGTTAGTGAAAAATTCACTTAATTTAGAGCTAGCATTTTTGGGCTCTTGTGGCATCATTATTTGGGCACTCTTGTGGCATCATTTTTTGGGGCACTGCGCGTCCTTCCTACTCGTTTGTTGAATGCGGCACTTACAGGGCGTGGTCTTATAGAGAGCTCTCTTGCAATTCAGTTTGGTTGTTTAGATACAAGATTGTTGCATCGTGCAATGGTGCAGGTGTGTTGTTGTTGCAAGGTTTAGAAAGAAGACCATAAATAGTGCCCCTTTTGTTTTTTATCTTAATTTTATGCAACTGAGGCCTAAGGTAGGCTCACATCGAGTCAGCAGCCCTGAAGTAGGATCTAATAGGACCTCCAAGTCCGTAAGTTTTAGTCTAGCTTAACTTGGGCTGTAGGTTAAACTGGCCCTTCAGAGCTTGGCCGTTCAGGGCTCAGCTGGGATTCTGAACCCAATAAAATAAAAATTAACAATATGCTATTGAACGTCCTGCTAACTAATTTATCAATGCAGCTGTCTACAGAAAGCTGTTAGCAAATTATTCCACAAGCCTATGACGTGGAAGCTCAACGAATAAGTGTACTCGCACCCACGCACACACTGTATCGTTTATGCATATACCCAACATTTCCGTTAATATTTGTTTATATGGTGTAAATAAAACACAACTCATTCCTTCCTCTTCTGTAACATTTATTAGGGGCAAAACAGGAATAATTGGAGTTATTTACCACATGTATCTACATCAGACATAACACAGCCAGTATAGGAGAATTGCATTAGACGTAAATACAAGAGTACTATACACTGGTGCTACTTAACATATTATATATATACGCATCAAGACAAAAAAAATAATACAGCTAGTACAGAAGATTTCTATATACTGTACAACAAAATACCCAACACTTGTTTAATATTGGCTGCCTCGTCAAACCTAGTGATAATTCATAAAGCAACAACAAATGTCTGTGCTAAAACTTCAGTCTCTATGCACACAAAAAAACTGTATATTGGATTTTGCGGGTAAGGGTAACATTTTTATTATCTACAGATTTATCTTATTAATTCACATTACTTATCACTTCTCTAAACTGCTGAGGGTTCACAATTCCTTATAATCCTTATAATAAATGAGTCTCATATATCCGTACACAGTTACTAAAATATGTAACTTCACAATTTTGAACAATGAACTCCATCTGTCATTTAGTACCCGAGACAACTAGCCTGTCCATGCTTACGCACGAGGGTTTTCTGAATTATAGCATATTTACCAGTGGTTTTAATGCTGGAAGGAGGAACCAAGGGGCGACTGCCTACAAAATACCTCTCCCATACAGAAAGAAGCGCCAAAATCACGGTTCAAGGTTTTGAGGTGCCTATGACCTCCAATCTTTCAAATGCAGAGTGTATATATATATATATATATATATATATATATATGTGTGTGTGTATGTGTGTGTGTGTGTGTGTGTGACCTCCAAAGGGTGACCTAACCTAGCTGCTCAGGCCCACAAAAATATATATATATATATATGTATGTGAGTGTGTATGCACCTATAGAAAAGACAACGCTTCTTTTATATATATATATATGAATTGTGTATATATGTAGCGGAAGGCCGGGGTCAGACCCCACCCCGAAGATGGCTCACCTAAAATAAAACACAAGAAGGAGGGGAGAGAGAAGTTCCATCCATTCGTAGCCATGGAGCATCACATAATGGTGTCTTGAGCATCACAGCTAACAGGCTTAGAAGGCAGCCATTCGTAAACGCCTCACAGCCAGCTGTAGAGGACGTACACAGTTATTTCCTTGTATGCACATATAAAGGAAAATTAGCATCGCTTTGCCTCAAAAAACACACACGCACATCGCATATGTCGTAAAGGAGAATTAACGCAGTTCTATCCCCCCAAAAAACCAAACCTTCCTCATGATACCTCACAATTTCCTTCATACATAGCCCCATCCCAACAAAACACAAGCACATAACGTACACACGTAAAGGAGAATTAAAGCAGTTCTATTATAACAAAATAGATGCGAACCCTTAGAATATCTCACAAACCCTTCATACATAGCCCCATATCAAAAATAACAAAATACATGTGAGCATACCACCACCACCACCACCACCATCACCACCAGCAGCAGGATGCTTCATCCATTAAGGAGATCATGCAGTACTAGACTTTCGACACATTCCTCTTCTGGCCAACTTTCTAATGCAAGGGTTAATCACTATTTCCAATCTTTCATCTACTCTAATTGCCAGATCTGGAACAATCTTCTTCAATCCGCCTTTTACCTGCCTATGACCATGGTAATGATAACAACCATCCCCTTTACAAAACTCAGTTTGAAATTTTAACAAGAACTAACAACCTTACAGAACTCCGAATTTTAGAATCTTTGTACATCTATAGAAACAAACCCTCCATTAACAACAATAGTTCATCTTACAAATTACAGCTCTTCTAACTAACCAACCAACCTACTTTCATAAATATATTATACCCTCCAATGTAACTGACATTCATACAGTTTTCTCTCAGCATCTGCCGAATATGGAGGTTCACGTAATTATTGTGTATTTATCAGTCGAGGTAATTTTAATTTAATTTAATTTAATTTTTATGATTTTAATTCCTTTTTGTATTGATGCAATTTTAATTTTTTATTCTTATTTTGTTTTAAGGTTTTAAGGTTTATAATTCACTGATGATGACAAAAGATTTGTCGCTTTGTCGAAACGTCTGAAGTACAAAAATAAACGAAAATATTTGCTGTTGCGTTGGTCCTCCTTGTCATCTGTAAGCTCCGTTTCCCTAAGGAGAAATCAAAAGTTTATATATATATATGAAATTTTGTTTTTGAGGGGGATTGTTGCATAACCCCACTCTCCCCTTGGAGGGTTGGGGTGGTTAAAAACACTCTCATCATGTTGCATGCAATGTTACAAATTGCAATGGTGCGTTGCACTTGCACGCGACCTTTTTGCGGGTATAGTATTGGCGTACATTAATGGAACAACAGTTACACCCGTACAACATCCAACCGGTACAGAATTTACTTCCAGCAGATGCCCCTGCGCGACTTCAATTTTGTCGATGGATATCCAGAAAATTTGCCGAAGATCCAATGTTCTCAAGCAAAATTCTTTTTATGGACGAGGCATGTTTCACAAGAAGTGGCCTAATAAATCTTCATAATATGCATTCATGGGAGGATGAAAATCCACACGAAATCAGTGACAGAAGATACCAACATCAATTTTCAATAAACGTTTGGATCGGAATTCTCGGAGATAATTTAATTGGCCCTTACAGATTAACAGTACGTCTTACAGGGGATTTTTATTTAAATTTTCTCCACGAAAATCTACCACCATCATTGGAAAACGTGACACTCGCTGTTCGACGGCAAATGTAGATACTCCATGACGGTGCTCCATCTCATACTACTATTGCTGTTAGAAATTTTCTGAATGAAGAATATCCTCAGCGGTGGATTGGGCGGCATGGTCCCGTCGCTTGGTCACCCAGGTCTCCGGACCTAAATGCAAATGACTTTTTCTTGTGAGGTTATTTATAAAATCTTGTTTGTGCAAGAGAAGTTAATAATATAGATGAATTGTAGTAACGTGTTCAAGATTGTTCAAAAACAGTACGCAACCACGTAGGTGTTTTCGAACATATGCGCTAAAATTTTCAACGACGCGTTGAAGCATGTATTCTGATGTAGGGAAACCATTTTGAGCACTTGCTGTAAATAAACTTTGATAAAATTTAATGACTTTCATTTTAATTGGATAACACCCTTATTTGTGTGTGTGTGTATATATATAGTGTACAGGGTGATTCAAATTTCCTTGTGCAACTTTAAACTTTAATAACTTTTGATTACATCCGAAATAAACAAGGTGTAAATGGTTTTTGAAAGCACAATTATCATAGTTTTTCTTTATTTTAATTCAGGTCGCATTATGTCAGGAGTAGACACTGAAACTGATTGAAAATGGCGACAGTAGAAGAGTTAACTGTGTTTAATGGCTATTAAAACTAAAGTCCATAACAGCTGCGAGAAGAAAGTTCTCCGCTCATTACCAGAAAGATTCACCGCATAGGAACCTAACAATCGGATGAAAAAGTTTAAAGAAAGTGAGTCAGTAAATGACAGACCTCGATCCAAGAGGTCTAAAATCAGTGAGGAGACTGTGGTCGTCGTCCAGGAAACTTTTAAGAGGAGTCCACGGAAATCGTTGCGACGTACATCCGATGAGCTAAACATCAACAGTGCGTAAAATCCTTAAAGTGAAATTGCATGAACATGCATACAAGATTCAGGTGGTTGAAATGTTAATGGAAGAAGAATACTATGCAAGGTTAGATTTCTGTCAACAGTTCCAATAAAAATCAAGAATTCCCCTGGGTTTCGACGAGTTGACATTTTCTGATGAGGCAACATTCCAGATTAGTGACAAAGTCAGACGCCACAATTACTGCACTTAGGGTACAGAGAAACCTCACGAAATCTAGCAATATGAAAGAGACTCACCAAAAATCAATGTCTGGTGCGCTCTCAGAAAGTCATGCAGCATTGGTCCTTTCTTTTATGAAGAACCAACAGTCACTGGTGAACGTTACCTTGCAATGTTGCATAATTTCTTTATTTCTGAACTAAGACGGTTAAATCTTTCAGATTTCTTTCTTTCAGCAAGACGGTGTTCCCTGTTACTATGCTTTAAATGTGCAACAGTTCTTGAATGAAGTCTTCCTAGCCAAGTGATCGGTAGAGGTGGACCAATTCCTTGACCACCTCGTTCTTTCCTCACTGGACTACTTTTTATGGGACCATGTTAAAAGTGTTGTTTACTCATGAAAACCATATTTTTCGGATGAACTTACGGCCAAGATCACAAATGTAATTCATGAAATGAGTCAGCAGCAACTGGAGAATATTTTCAGATCTTTGGAAAATTAGACTGAACGCTGTATCGAGAAAGATGACGGATATGTTGAGGCCTAGAAATTTGCAATGTAGTGTGTTAAAAACTAATAATTATGCTTTCGTATGTCGTTTACAGTTTGTTTCTATCATGTGTACATAAATATTTATTAAAGTTGAAAGTTGCACAAGTACTTTGTAATCACCATATATACCTTATGAACCTTATGTTGTTTCGTGTGTTGGTCTCTCTTCACACGGAGGTCAAGCTGGTGGCCCCGCCTCTAGGTCTGGCCTGGTGGAGGAGCGAGTTACTTTCTTGCGCTCTCCACCGTACATAGCCAGGCACGCCCGGCTCATCTGGTACTGTCCTGAGCCAGGCATCCAGTCTTTTCTTGAAGATTTCAACTTTGACCCCCGTTACGTTTCTGAGGTCCTTAGGAAGCTGGTTGAAAAGTCTTGGCCCCCTGACAACCAAGCTATTTTCCTTCAGGGTTGAGGAGGTCCCTTGTCGTGCTTTTAATTTGGGAACACTACACATTCTGCCTTTCCTATTTTCCAGTGTTGTTTGAATGGTAATTGGGTTTAGTTTTAGGTTTGGTACCAGTTTTTCGATCATTTTCCATATGTAGATTATGATGTACCTCTCTCTTCTTCTTTCCAGTGAGTACAGATTTAGTTTA
>JAJOZX010002766.1:30000-137500 GCA_023014485.1 Bathynomus jamesi | reverse complement strand
GGCTTAAATGGCAATAAAATACATTTATAATGTTTTATTTTATTGTCATTTAAGCCAGGACACCCTGTATATATATATATATATATATATATATATATGTGTATATGGAAACCACGTAAAAGTTGCAAGTATATTTGGTCTTGAGAGTAACTTTTGTACTTTTAAATTATTCTTGTTAAAATCATGCGTAAAAGAATGCGCTCTTTCTGCCGGAGAATAACTCTTCGCAATCCTTATACAACGACGGAGGAAGGGAGACACAAGCTGCCCTTGGGAAATCGATACATTACCACAGTGCTTTGTTCAGTTCTTATTGTTTGCATTTTCACGGAAGTGTTCCACTACAATTATGCATCAGGCAGTTAATGTGAATTTTTAAACATCCGTACGGACCTACGCCCTCATCAATGTTTGTTACGGACTTATTATTATTATTATTATTATTATTATTATTTTTATTATTATTATTATCCCACAAAAGGTAGTAGTAATAATAATAGTGATAATAAACTGGTACAGCGTTGAGGTCAAACTAAAGTGCGGCGCATTGGTCTAACTCCTACATTATTATTATTATTATTATTATTATTATTATTATTACCGTTATCACTGGGATTCGAACCCCCGACCTCAGTGTATTCACTTCGATTATAGGGAAACCCACTGAGTTATGGACGCTGGCGCTTGCCGAATAACTGATGATACGTTATTTTTTCTATTTGAATAATATATACAGTATAGATAAGAGTTTTTCTACGCAAGAAAAATTCTAGAACGTTTTTAGGACGTCCGAGAAAAACTCGCTTCTCGAAAAAACTAAAAATGGCTCGCAATTCATAATCTAAAGAATATCAGAAAATGAAAAAAATCATTATTAAGCGGGTAATTGAAGCGCCCTCGTTCGTAATATCTATCTGCGTGTCTCACGAATGATAGCTAATACCGATCAAAACTGGGTTTTCGAGTGCAGTATATCGCCTTGTAATGCGTCTCAGTGGTGCGGTGATTAGCGTCGCTGACTACGAATCCATTGGCCCAGGGATCGAGACCCGGTGACGGCAGGCGGCGCGCAGCAAAACCCAGCTGTTCATTCTTCCACACAATAAAAAAAAAATTGGCTGGTAGATAGAAGGGTACCCTGGGTAGCCTAGTGGTTAATACGCTGGGCTGCTGGTGGAGGCGTGGTTCGGATTCCACGTTAAACTGTAGGTCTAAGGTGGCGTGACAAGCTTGACCTTCGTCAGAATGAACAATTCGGGCGGAAGCGAACCCAAAGTTAACCAAGGTTGTAAAACGCGTGAGGAAGCGAGGAATGAGAGGGGACGCAATCAAATAAATGGGGCTGCTAACACGCTTGAATAAACGAGTTGGAAGGGAGATAATTCACACCCAGAAAAGGAATCCATCCGCAGGATTTATGGACTTGGGACTTGGGGGCAAGGGAAAGATTTTGTTCTGCAAATGAATGGAGGGACATTCATTGAATCGCAAGAATCGCCTCCTACTTTTCTTATTGTGAGGACTATTTTTTGGGAAGTCATTGAAAATATAATTGGATAATAATGATGATGGCGAGTGCAAGATGCCTCTTTTTCAAGTTACCATTTGCATTAGTGGAATCTTAACGCTATGTCTACCAAATTAAATGAAGAAAGAAATGTGTGTCCTTTCAATGTAGAATAATGGTGACTGCGCCCTTTATATACGAGTGAATTTAATCTGGTATATGACCGCTCGCTAACGGTTTTGTATCAGCTTGGCAATATTTTCAGGACAGAATTGGTACAATATTGTTTTAAATTAATGTTATATATATATATATATTGAAAATTATTTCACGAAAGTGACACGTAAAAAATATTTATGATGAATAAAACCACGAAGGGAAGCGCCACTTTGTGTTTCTTTTCCCTTCGTGGTTTTATTCATCATATATATATATATAGCGTGTGTGTATGTATCTATATGTATGTAGTATGGTTACAATACAAATAACAGTGCAACAGAGCCCGAAGGGATAGATGTAAAAGATGCCAAAAAAGTAATCCTTATTTGGGAATCGCATGAATAAACCTTTTTTTCAATCAAAATAAGATGGAGAAAGGTAAGCTTCGGAAATGAGGTTAGCAAACGAGATGAGAGTAGCAAACGGATGCATTCCTCGCTTTGGATAAGGATATTTGATTTTCATACGTCCCAGGGTAGATACGTCGTTTCGTCGTAGGCATCATTGTATTGTATTCCAGTTTACCATTCTGGTTCAGTGAGTTAATATCTTTTTCTTTCAGAGTTATATACCAGGGTCGATATTTCTCAGATTTCTCTCCCTCTTTCAATACTATCCTCCATTTACTTCTTTTTAATTTGTTGCGCTCTTTTCATCTAAACTCTAAAGTGCGAACGAAATCTCGAAAGATAAAGATAAAACTCTCACAAAATAGTTAATAATAAATGGATAGGGATGGAAAGAAGGCAAAAATAATAAACTTTGAGATATAACAAAATTGAAATTGAAATAGTTGCATGTTAAAATTATACCAATAAAGGAAATTAAAGTATATACGTATAAAACAACCCTAAAGATTTTACTCATTCTTAAAGATAAAGAAAATCGAACTTTGAAGCGATAAAAGGGATTGAACAGTAAAGTACCAAAGACTATAAGATAATAATAATAATAATAGCAATAATGATAATAATCAGTTAGGATAGTCAGAAACTGGCACAGCACTCAGTCCAACTAATGCTGGCCACTGCGCTAACACCTGGATTATTATTA
Organism: Bathynomus jamesi; assembly: GCA_023014485.1. NCBI lineage: Eukaryota > Metazoa > Arthropoda > Malacostraca > Isopoda > Cirolanidae > Bathynomus > Bathynomus jamesi. The sequence continues at coordinate 134,721 of JAJOZX010002766.1, read as the reverse complement.
CCATCTTCACCTGGAATCGAACCACCGAGCTTAGTGTCTTCGCTTCACTTATAGGGTAACGGTGTTGCCCACTGAGCCAAAGGGTACAATACATTGAAAGAACGGGTAAAACAAAAGGTTCATCCTAGTATACAGATTTCCAAACACTAAAATTGTAATAATAAAAGTAACCCAACAAGAAATGGAACATTTAGTAAACGTCATAAAGGTTTTATTGACTTTTTTTTAAACGTTTATGACATTTACTAAACGTCCATTTCTCGCTGGGAACACGCGTTTGATATAGGCGTTCATCAGGGAGACATTGTCAGAATGCAATAATGTTCTTATCGAGGGCTGGAATTAATTTTTGAAATTCATATCAGAAAATAAATTATTCGAGTATTAAATATGACGCTAAAGCAAATAGTGAACAGTTTTAGACGTTTATGTTCATAATGACACTATGACATTTTCTCTATTCATAAATATTCAGATAATTCTTCCTACGATGTTTATCATTTTTATATAATTCAGGAATAAAGGAAAATAATATATAGACTAGTTTACCAGTCGCCAGAATTTAAGTAATGAAGTTAATGTTACTGTTTGCTAGAGCGTGCCCACGTCGCAACACCATTTCCCGTTAGATGAGCGAAGTTAAATGACATTGGGTCCAAGTAGTATATAGTTGGATAGGTGATCGTCCTCCGCGTTCGAGTGATGTAGCGACTCGTAGATCGGATGCCACGTAAAGCCGTAGGTCCTTTCCGTCACGAAACCTTTGCCGTTAGGAAGGAAATTAAACAATCCCAAACTGATATTATCATAATTTCATTTAAAATCTTATAGTGGCAATTTTTATGGAAACAGAACCAGAACCATTTTGTAATTTAATTAAAAATATAGTAGGTTAAAAAGAGTAAATCAGCCCCGATACAAACCCTACAGAAAAAGTTGCCAGCGTCCGTAACTCAGTGAGTAATACCGTTTTCCTGAAAGCGAAATGAAGACACCGAGATTCAGGAGTTCGAATCTCGTTCATACTGGAAATAATAATAATAATAATAATAATAATAATAATAATAATACAGGCGTTAGAATAATGGGGCGCGTGAGTTAGCCTGAACACTGTCCCAAATTCTAGCCCTCCTCGCCCTGCAAGGAGTGCAAATGTTATAGATGAAGCGCGTTTATATATATATATATACAGTATATATATATATATATATATATATATATATATATATATATATATACAGAGCTGGGCATTTGCGGCATATTTTGCGGTACTGCGGTACTGCGGTACTACCGCAAACCGCAAACCGGAACCGCATAACGCAGTACCGCAAAGGATCGCTGAAAGTACCGCAGTACCGCTACCGCATTCAAATTTCCGCGTACCGGTTTGGTGCCGGTTTGGTAGTTTGGTAGTACCGCAGTACCGCAGTACCTCAAAATATGCCGCAAATGCCCAGCTCTGTTAATATATATATATCATGAGCCTAAACATATATAAACTATATGAACATTATGAAACGTTAGTAATTTAAAATCTGAACACTAACTACTAACATTTGAAGTTAAGCAGACATTTACTTATTTATTTTATTTAATTAAATGTGCGTAAACTCATTCTGATTTTGAATAGGTAATCTTGTCGCGTGAAATGTAATATTTATACATTTTAATGAGAATCCAAACCTCCGTTAAACTTTTAGATTCTGAAACCATTTAATTATGGACGATACAGTTATTTTGTGTCATATTTGTACGCGAGTAGAAAGAACCAAAACAATTACATTTGAATGGCGACGTGTTTCAAATATATTTTGCTCGTTAATTCGAACGAATTATTATTATTATTATTAATATTACTTATTCCAATCGCAGCGTGATATTTTTATTCAGTTTTTTGCGGTTTAGATTAAGTTCGTTAGGTTAGGTTTAGTTAGGTTAAGTTAAGTTAAGTTAGTTTATTAGAGGACCAGTAGGTAGAATATACCTTCAACTATTTGGGGTATATGGCCGATAGGTTAGTCCAGCGTGGTTTGAGGACGCGATATTTTAGTCAGGAATACATTGTACGAACGAGTTTTCTTTCAAGATGGACTGATTTATTACGAGTTGGGTGAAGTCTTGTCGAGTTAGGTTAGTTCATTTTAAGCTATAAAGTAATAGGAGCGTCAATAGAATGGGTATATATAGTCGTTTGGTCTGGATTGCAGAATTAAAAATCGGATCTATATCCATTTAGTCGATAGGACACTGGATCGCCAGTCTAAAAATCTAAAAATTAACCTAAGCTTAATTGACCTAACCTAACTTAATTTAAACTAAAGTAATTTGTCGGTTAAATATGTAACATCGAGATAATGTCGTTTGTCCTTTAAAAATCAGGTATGCGAACTTTTCAAGATAGAGAACATATTTAATTAAGTTATATATATATATATATATATATAAACACACAAATATTTTAAGTGAATTACTGTGACTAAATTTGCAGCTCATTGAAGAAAATTGCCAAAACGTAATTGAATACTGGTTATTGTCCCGAAGGAAATGAGTTTCTTCTTCTGTAGATACTTTTGGACAATTTTTTACTAAAAATAATTTGTTCTAAACAGATTTTGATGATAAAAAGCAAAGTCATTCTTTTATTTATGAAGCGATAAGAAGTTTTTCTTCTTTTCTGAATATATAATTATGACGAAACATTTATAATGCGTGCGATACTGTAATATTTATGTGAATGAAATCTCGCGCAAGTACAACTGCGTACAATCATTGGATTTTTTCTTTATTTAATGAAATTTTTTAATATTTCATTCAAAATTGTTTAAATTGTTATTTTTCCCTTTCGCAGTGCGGATTTCAACCCTCGACAAAGAAAAATCGGCCCTCGTTTTCCTGACTGCCACGTCAGAAAAGTCTGATGATACCAGTGCCACCTTCGATACCCCTTCCTATGGCATCGGCATTTGGTTGTGCGGAAATGGCTCTTCCATCGTGGGCAGAGTGCCTTTGGCTGCAAAATGGAGTCTACCACGACATTCTCTAAAGACCTGGAACAGGATTATATTTAGGTAGGACTTATTTTTATATTTAAACATTTCTTAACGTACGCGAGAAGCAATCAATAACGACGTAAAAATCAGCTTGCGCTGAGAACCCTTCCATAAAGAATGCAAGCTATGCAAATTGGGACTGGTACAAAAGTAGCGAATGTTAAGTCTAATTAAAAAGCACTTGCGGGTTAGCAGTTACATACGAGTTGTATTACGTATAAAAAGCATTTCCGCGTAAATATTTCGATGCGTATAAAATGAAATGCGTCAAGAGCTCCTGACTGATGATGCCTTGCAAAGAAATACAAAAACTTCATAATATTTCAAGGGAAAACTGAAAACTACAGGATAAACACGAAAGGAAAACTACATTCACACTTTTGGCATATGACGCCATAGCAAACCAGAACGCAGACAATAGGCAAGCATACATCCAGAAATATGACAGTATTTGAAAGTATTTCATACCAATATGGTATGAAATAATTAATATGCAAATATCTCGTATCGATATCGTTTGGGAAAATAAAATTTAGCAAAGAACGTGGGTCTCTAAATTTAATTTCTGTTAACAAATATAAAAAATGGAAAAAAAATGCCCTAAATCCCTCATGCTAAAAAAGAAAACGGAAATATAGCAACGCATAAGGAGGAGATTCTAGACACCATTCGACCACGGAAGTACTCCGCGGGCGATGTTAGGCAGAAGACAGGGAGTGTCCGGAACCCCCGTTTCTCCTGTCACTGTCCTCTTTAGCTGATCTTTTTCCGTGTTTCATCTACGCTGTGAACAGCCCAACATACTCTTAAACACACACTTCTCTCCCTATTCTTCACTACACATCTTACACACTACAGTACATAATCTTTTCAAAATTAAAAAAAAAAAAAATTGCAACAACTTCAAGGGCCTCAGAGTCCCCTGGGAGGGGAAAAAATATTCCACTTTTGGCTCCCTCGCTGCCGATACCGGGAACCAGTGGCGGCGAAACGTCAGCGCTGAAAGGGGGAGGGCCAAGTAGGATTGAATAGCATACCACTAGACTACATTCACTAGATTGCGTGAACATGCTAAAGTGCTACAGTTACGAACTTACAATTTACGAAATATGTTACAGAGTCCAAACACAAAGTAAATGTTTACTTAATTTTTACTTTGAGAAACTTGTTTTTCAAATAAATGCAAAAAAACTTCACTTTTTTCTACGTGAAGGTCAAAATATGAAAATAAAAACCCACTCTAATAGACAGAGTTTATTTCCACAACAGTTTCGACGCCTACTGGCCTACTGTATCCACCCGAGGAGGATGCCAGTAGGCGTCGAAACTGTTGTGGAAATAAACTCTGTCTATTAGAGTGGGTTTTTATTTCCATAACTTGTTTTTCAAAGTTTAAAATGTCAAAATATCTTCGCTGGCAAGGGGGGCTTAGCCCTCTCTGTCAATTTAAGAGGGGCCGCCGGCCCCCAGGCACCACCCGTTCCGCCGCCTATGCGAAGCTGGTTCTCCTACTGCCCATTCGAGATGTTATGTGCCTCTGCCTGATTTACTTTTCATGCAGTTTCTGCAACATTCGTGGCCCACCACCTCTCCTCCTTTAAACTTCACCTTATATTCCTCATTGAAAGTCAGGTGTCTGAAACGACTGACAGCAACTCCTTTTCTGTACCCTCCTACTTTCTCTATACTCAATTTCACTCCAAAGGTGGATGTTGTGTATATGCACGCAATGACCTAAGTTGCTCTCGTATTCCCGAACTTGAATCCTCCGAATTCTATACCCTCTGGCTACGGCTTACATGCCAGTCTCAAACTAATTACATATGCGTTGTCTACCTTCCTCCTAATTCTACTGACAATCCAAAATTCGTTGACTACCTCACTTCCAAAGTGCAATACATTCTATCCCACTCTCCTTTTGCTCAAATCTCCATTTCAGGTGATTTGAATGCTCACCACCACCTTTCGCTTTCCTCCCATTTCACTAACATCCCTGGTGAACTACTTACAACTTTTCTATCTTGAACAACCTAAACGAGATTGTATGTACATCACTCTACTCCAACCTCCAACATTCTTAATTTATTTCCCACCTCTCATCCTTCTTCTTAATCCATTAAGCTTTTTTCTCCGTTGGGTTCCTCAGACCACAATCTTATATCTGTTTCCTGTCCTATCGCTCCAATTCGGCCTTTGGATACTCCCAAGAGGAGGCGCCTTTGGCACTTTGGCGCCGCTGGTTGGGAGGCCTTTAGGCAGTACTTCTCTGATTTCCCACGAAATGATTACTGCTCTGTGGCCGGGGCCCCTCCGAGTGTGTTGAACGTATCGCAGAGGTGATTTTCTCGGGCATGGAGGCGTACATTTCATATTCTACTCCTACTACTAATGCAAATAAACCTTGTTTTAACTTTGCTTGTTCTAAAGCTATCCGCAACAGAGAGGAGGCTTTCAGAAGGTATCGTCGCCATCCAACTCCTGTCTTTCACTGAGCTTATATTTCTACACGGAATCGTGCAAAATCTGTTCTTCGATTCACCAAAATTTCCTTCATCAGATAAAAATGTGAAAACCTATACAATTCTAATTCTCCTCCCTTTCTGGTACCTAGTCAAAAACCTCCCCAACAACTTCTTTTTCTTTCCTCTTTTCTATTCCGACGGCTCAGTTGCCGTCTCTTTTCCCGATAAAGCTGAACTCTTCGTTAAGACTTTCGCCTCCAATTCAACCAACGACGATTTAAGTGCTGTTCCTCCATCTCCTCCTCCCTCCGACTCAATTATGTGTGAAATTAGAATCTCTTTCAAAGATGTTTATTCTGCCCTATGTGGTCTCAACTCTGAGAAGGCGTACTCTAAAAAGCCGTACGGACCTGATGTCGTCCCTCCTATTGTTCTCAATAACTGTGCTTCTGCGCTGAGCCCTACCTAGACAAACTCTTTCGTCTTTGTCTTTCATCTGGTGGTACTCTTCCTTCCTGCTGGAAGCTTTCATTCAGCCTGTCCCAAAGAAGGGTGACCGGTCTCAACCCTACAATTATCGTTCAATTGCTTTGATTACTTTCCTTTCTAAAGTTTTTGAATCTATCCTTAATATGAAATTCTTAAACACTTCCCTTCTCACAATCTTCTTTCAGATCGTCAGTAAGGGTTCCGCAAGGGACGCTTTATTGGCGATCTTCTTGCATATCTTTCTGACTCTTGGTCATCTTCCTTTCGGGATTTCAGTGAAACCTTTGTTTTTCAGCTAAACATATCTAAAGCGTTTGATAGTCTGACACAAATCTTTAATTTCCAAAGTGCCCTCCTTCGTTTTCTATCTTTCTATCTGTGCTTTCCTCTCTAATTTTCTTTCTGGCCGATCTATAGATGTGGTTGTAGATGGCCACTATTCTTCTCCTGATCTATTAAGTCGCACTTCCTGTTCTATCCACTCCTATGCCGATGATTCCACTCTTCACTTCCCTACCCGCTTCACAAAGCGTCTTTCTCAACAGTCGCTCCATGCTTCGCGTAGGACGGCGATGTTGCAGCTGACCACTGATCTTTATACTCTCTCTGATTGATTGGGGCAGAGAAAACCTCGTGGTTTTCAATACTTCAAAAATTGAGTTCGTCTCATCAATTCCTCGTCTCTTACTCACTGTCTTCAATCCCTCTATCTTCGCAGCAATGTTACCCCACTCTTTCTTTACTATTGCTATTATAATGGACACTACTTCTGAACACTAACTGCATACCTCCTCCTTTAAGGAGAGCACGCAGTACTAGACTTTCGACGCATTCTCATTCCTTTTCTGTCCAACTCTCTAACGCAACGGTTAATCGGTATTTTCAATCTTCCCTCTAATCATCCGGTCGACTCTGGAACAATCTTCCTCACTCCATCTTTACCCCTGTCTATTACTTCCACTCCTTCAAACGCAGAGTCTCTAGGCACCTCGAAAGCCCTGGACCTTGATTCTGGCTCCCTTCTTCTTTTCTTCCCCTTGGGCGGGGAAGCGTTTATGCGGGACCTCGGCCCTTCCTTCCTATAAAACAAAACAAACATGAATAGGGTGAAACTGCAGAAGATAAAAAATGAACAAAACATATTCAACTCAAATAGAAACAAAGATTATATTTTACAAAATGTAGAATCTCTCCTTATTAGAGTATTGAAAAGAAGGAAAATATGAAAAACAAAATCTCTTCGTACTGTATTATGAATTTTTTTCTCTTTTTAAAAATATTGAGAAAGTTCTAAAAAAGAAAAAATAATATAATGCTTTTCCAATAATGGTAAATCTCTCTTTTCTTTCCAGGGAAAAATTCTATTATAGTAAACTATTATTACGAGTATTATAATTATATATATATATATATATATATATTATATATATATATATAATATATATATATATACTGTGTATATATACTGTATATTGTTTAATTACCTCTAAATTATTAAAATTTATATATATATATATATATATATATATATATATATATATATATATATATATATATATAAAACAGCAGTGTTACATTAGATTAGAAGATCAGAATAAAATTTTGGCATCGCTTAGAGTGCAGGAGGCTAGTATGGAAAACGCCTCAGGTGGTGAAATATCCACCAGGTTGTACTAATTATTACCTTATCGTAGCGAAATACAACCACGCATTTATGTATATGCAAAATTTATCCCTGACCAGCTCGAACCCGGGCCCTTTGACTCAGAGACACGGTCGTTGACCATTCGCCTACGACACGATAAAAATTAAAAACAACCCGGCCACATCTCATCAGAAGGAAACAACTAACGCTTTCGCATCCAGAGGTATTTTACGTTATTAACCCCGTGTACTCGAGTCAATGAACAACATTTAATTCAAATCTATGTGGCAAACACGAGAGTGTCATTAGGTGGAAATATAAATGAAAAACAGTGCATTTTTGCACATGCAAACATTTTCTCTCACCAGGACATCGCTGGACACGAATGCGTCAGGCATTTACCTCGGGTGAGGAATTGCGTTACGTTGTTATTAACTTTTCTTCTGTCGTAAGCGAATGGTCAAAAACCGGACCTCCGAGTGCATTATCTACATTTTATTTCATTCACATTATCTAATATTGTGGGAGGTTACCAAAGTTACCTCCGCTCCTAAAGGAGAGAGAGAGAGAGAGAGAGAGAGAGAGAGAGAGAGAGAGAGAGAGAGAGAGAGAGAGAGAGAGAGAGAGAGAGAATTACAAGGTGTTACAAGGAACAGAAGTACCTCAAAAGGCTTGCGACCTATACCGAGGAGGTACCAATGGCAACGGGTGCCAAGAAAAAAATCCTACACCCTCAAATGGTGTGCCAGATTCGGTCTAACCTTTTCTTGAACTGATCCACAGATGAACTGTTCACAATTTCTGAAGGTAACCTGTTCCACGTGTCACACATCTTATAGATAAAGTAATTTCCACACACACACACACTAGCCCTAAACCGTTTCAAATCCAACTTCCAACCATTGTTGCGAGTTGAGTTATCATTTAAACTAAACATGCTTCTAAAATCGGCATCGTTGAACCCGCGTAAGAGTTTGAAAACCTCGATACGTTGACCGCGAAGTCTCCGAGTTTCCAGCGAAAACAAATTCAGGGCGCATAAGCGTCGATTGTAGCCCATATGCCTAACGGAAGGGATTAACTTTGTGGCCCTCGCCTGGACTCGCTCCAGCTTCTCAATATCTTTCCTGAAGTGAGTGACCAGAACTGCACAGTATACTCCAGGTGCGGCCGAACCAGGGAAATGTACAGGGAGAGCACACTCTCCTTGTTCCGAAATAGAAATTGCCTCCTGATATAACCCAACAGCTTCTGGGCTTTCTTTTCCACCTCTACGCACTGTTTGGTAAACTTAAGGTCGCTGCTAATTAGCACACCCAAGTCCTTTTCCAAATCAGTGGCCTCGATATTACTCCCCAACATGGAGTAGTCTGACTTGGGATTGGCGTAACCAATGTGCATGACCTTGCAGTTACCGAAGTTAAACGGCATTTGCCATTTTTCGGACCACTCTCCTATCCTACGTAGGTCCGCACGCAGTTGCTCGATCGCCTCTGGCGTCCCAACATTGCCCCCAAGCTTGGTGTCGTCAGTGAATTTGGCAATCCTACTTACAATGCCAGCGTCGATATCATTATATAAATGATAACCAACAGTGGCCCCAAAACGGAACCCTGAGAAACCCCGCTATTGACTGAGGCCCAACCCGAACTAGCCCCTTTAATTACAACCCTCTGTCGCCTATTGTTCAGTCAATTTTCAATCCAGCTGCCTACTTCCCCACCGATACCCAGCGCGCGCACTTTGGCCATTAGCCGGCGGTGAGGTACCTCATCAAAGGCTTTCTGAAAGTCGAGATAAAGTATATCACTCGCCCTACTCTTATCATACTCACTCCATATGACGTGGAAAACCTCGAGTAGATTGGTGAGACACAACCTATGCCGTCTAAACCCATGTTGGGGGTCCCCAAGAAGGTTATAGGAATCCAAATGGTCAACGATCCTACCCGCTATTATCCCCTCTAATAATTTACCTACAACCGAAGTGAGACTAATGGGACGATAGTTCCCTTGACTTTCGTGATCCTCTTTCTTAAAAGATAGGGGTCACGTTGGCTTCCCTTCAGTCACCAGGCACCTGGCCCGTCTCCAACGATTTGTTGAAGACTGTAGCCAGGTGGGGAGCCACTTACCGCAACACTCTGGGGAGGAACTGGTCTGGCCCAGGAGCCTTAAACGCGTTGAGTTTCTCTATTCTATCGGCAGCGACTGTCGCGGTACACCGAACGAGTGAGTGCAAGTCTAACTCTTTAATCCTATCTTCGTAAGACTTGTCTATCATCCTGTCTATCATAACTATCTATCATCCAGTGTGTACGTGTAACTGTTGTTACGAGAACCTATATGCAAAACTTTACATTTATCTACGCTAAATTGCATCTGCCACTTATCCATCCACCCCATAATCCTATTTACATCGTTTTGGAGCATATTTCTATCGTCCACGTTAAGAACTTTATCGCTTATTTTAGTATCGTCCGCGAATTTTGACACGTTACTGGTCAAGCCTACATCTATGTTCTATGTCGTTAATGTAGATTACGAAGAGCAATGGGCCTAACACTGAACCCTGTGGGACACCGCTACCTACATCCAACCACCCCGATTCCCTACTATTAACGACGACCCTGTTTCCTGGCACGAAGCCATTCCTCTAACCAATTAGCTACCTGACCGCGTATACTGTGCGCTTTAACCTTCACAATTAATCTTATGCGGAACTGTATCAAACGCTTTTTTAATGTCTAAATAAATAACGTCAGCCGCTCTATGCCTATCGTATTCGCGCACTATTTCGTTATAAAACTCTAACACATTAGTTAAACAAGATCTGTGACGTCGAAACCCATGCTGACTACTATTAATCAAATCGCGACTTTCTAAGTGATCGACGATACGATCCCAAACTACGGATTCCAGAAGTTTACCGACATTGACGTTAAGTTATTAGGCCTATAATTGCTAGTTACTGTGTGGTCGCCTTTTTTTTTAAATGGGCGTAACGTTAGCTAATTTGAAGTTTTCAGGAATAATCCCCGCTTCCAGTGACTTTTTAAAAAATATTTGTTAATGGGCCTACGATAACGTCTTCAAATCTTTCAAATGTCTAGGATAAAGCGCGTCAGGGCCTGGAGCCTTGCTAACATTTAGCTTATCGATATAATGCGCAATGTCACCCTCGTAAACAGTTATTTCATTCAAAATAGTCTCGCTACTAAATGGAACGATATCGTCCACGTCGGAGACATTATTAGCGTCTTCTACGGTAAAAACTGTCTCAAAAAAGTCGTTAAAAATACCCGCCATCGCCTGAGCGTCGGAAGCCAAAACGCCGTTAGCGTCCACTAGAGGGCCTGTGTTATCTTTTATCGGTTTACGATTATTGACGTAGTCAAAAAACTTTTTCGGATAATGTTTACTATACGCAGCTACAAGTATCTCAAAATTACGCTTAGCATTCCTAACAGATCTTTTAACCTGACGTCTAAGCGCGATATATCTATTAAAGTTAGCTACCGTGCCATTGCGCTTATTAAGTCTATACGCTCTGTTACGCTCGTTTATGACCACCTATTTCCCTAGTCCACCACTTGGGTCTACCATGATTACTAGCGCGCTTGGGCCTACGCGGAATAAACTCCCTTTCGATATTCAAAAAACTTTCTTTAAACGCCTCCCAATGAAAATTTGTGTCATTAGTTAAGTTATCCCAGTCCGCTACTCTCATCTTATCCGCCAAATTATCAAAATTAGCCCTACGAAAATCAGGGACTTCTATTACGTTACTATCTTTACTGTTTTCTATCAATAGCTTAAACCTAATAATTTGGTGATCACTACATCCCAAACTCTCACCTACTTCCAAACCTTCGACTATATTTTCGTCGTTCGTCATCACCACGTCTAAAATATTGTTACGGCGCGTTGGTTCGGTAACCATCTGTCGTAAAAATTTATCTTCTATGAACTTAATCAGTCTCAAACCCTCATCATTACCAGTCAAAGTCTCGTAATTAACGTTAGGGCAGTTAAAGTCTCCGAGAACTGTACTATCCCAATTATTAATAAAGTTACTAAGAAGTGTGTAAAATCTAATATCGGTATCGAGGGGTTGAACGGGAGGTCTATAAACAACGAAATTAAAGCTAATACTACATGCCCTAACTTCAACGCATATCGCATTAATTGCTGCCGGAATATCTATCTTAACCTCGATAGCACTAACGGAATTACGAATGTACAACAAAACGCCGCCGCCAATCCTATGTAACCTATCATTAGTAAAAAGTTTAAAACCCGCTATATCAAGTTCCCCCAGCAAGTCCCGAGTTACGGTATTTAACCACGTTTCGGTTATAGCAATTATATCGTAGTTTCCGGAATAAATTATCGCCTTAAATTTGTTCAATTTATTTCTAATACTACGCGCGTTACAATAAAAGACGTTTAAATTATTTTGGTAAATATTTGGCTGGACACAGGGGCTACATTTTTTATCAAAATTACATTTTTCTAGTGTAGTGTTCTCTGCTTTGTTCGAATCTGATACCCATTTCTTGTGCAAATGAATAGAAACTATTTTTTTTCCATTCGAAAATACGGAGTGTTTCTACTCATTTGCACAAGAAATGTGTGTCAAATTCTAACAAAGCAGAGAAAACTACACCAGGAAAATGTAATTCTGATAAAAAAACTAGCTAACCTAACTAAATTAACTAACCTAACCAACCTAACCTAACCTAACCAACCTAACCTAATTAATTAACCTAAATAACCTAACCTAACCTGCCGGTGACAATAGTATATATGTTGGTCCGCGCGATAAGAACAGGAATTGTTACATTTCGGGCATTGCACACAAGCGGGCAGAACTCCGTGGCGTTTAAAACAATCTACCGCTGCTTCGTTATTTTCAAAATATTTAGAAATGGCGCGGTAATACTCAATCTCGCAACCGTCACATTTAAAACCTTCACTAGCTTCAGCCATTGTCCTCAAACTGCGTGAAGCAAAGGAAATTTCTATGGCGCACGTCGCAAAAAGTGTCTAATTGGCCAAATCTACACAAAAAGTGTCTAATTGGCCCAATCCAGCCATGTGACAATCTGAAAACAAGTGATACATCCACGAAACGCATTATCGTACATACAAACACACGGAGCTCTAACATACATACATACATACATACATACATGGATACATACATACATACATACATACATACATACATGGATACATACATACATACATACATACATACATACACACGGAGTCTCCACGTAAAAATTATATATTAAATGAATTTTATAACCGCGCACTAGCACAAAAAATGATTAGTACCATCGTTAAGAGCATGAAAAATGGCGCTAGTGAAACACAACCTCTCATTTCTCGTTAGCCCCTGTGTTCAGCCAAATTTTAACCATTATTTTTTACCACGGATCGGCGTTTTAAACTATTTTTCACGTCGGGCCGGCGTTTCATGGACCCACAACGTTTAGAGAGGGCTTCGACCTATACAGCTTTCGAACGTTCTCATCGATTAACCTACGTAGCCAGCATTCCCTATTTCATTGAAATGCATCCCACCTTTTATAAAATGTCTAGGATCACTAAATTCTGACCGCAGCTTTACGAAGGGTACATTTTCCTGAGCACAAATCTCTTCTAGTTTAGCATTAAAAAATATTGTTTTTGACGTAATCCTAAAATTTAAACCGTGCCTAGGGGTAATACCTAGAACTAAAGACCTATCTGACCTTGCCTTCAGGGACCTAATTAACCCCCTGTATCTCTCCAAAAGGTCAGGCACTCTCGTATCGGGCCTATAGGAGTCGCTGCCCCCTACCATCGTCACCAATATCGAGTGACGAGAGGCAACATCAATTTTATCTACTTCGTCTCTAATTCTGTCAACCCTGCCCCCTCGTAGACAGACCACCTTCCTCTTGGTTGGATTCCGTTCAACGAACTCCTTATCCATATGACGCACTAAGGAGTCCCCCAATTAAAATCGTTTCTCCCTCATTCACATCCCTATCCAACTGGGCGAAAGGGTTCGTAACCTCGATAGGGGGGGGGGATTCCTATCACATAACGTACGTGGCCTAGCTTCACCCTTAACTACTCTAAATCCCTCCCCGTCTACTAATCTCAGACCAACTTTAACTCCTTCCTCAAGTCTGTCTAACCTTTCCGATAAGCTACCTATACTGGAAACTAGGTTCCTAACCTCACCCTTCAACTTACTAACGTCTTCAACGTTAGTATAGATTCGGCCTTCGTCAACTGTAAGCCTACCCCTGCCATCATCAAGCGTTGCAAGTCTTCCCGTCACCTCGCGTACACTACGTTTTAAATCCACTATGTCTTCCCTCAACTCACAAAAGAAACAAGCCGATCTCTCGGTAATCGCCATAGGCCACCGTTGTACTCTTTAAAATCAGTATACCACCGATTAACCCCCACACCTAACACACGACGCTTTCTGCTACGGCATCGCGCAAGTTTAAAGTAGTTAACGTTTATAACCGTCACAAGTTTAAATTAAATTAAGCCGGCACGCTATGAAAATTTATAAATCGCTAATATTCAGTTACTTAACTATAACAATGTGAATATAAACGCAAGTATATAAAATTCAGAAGTTTCCAACAGTAAATTTATCGGCAATATCCAAAAGTAGAAACAATATCAGAGAGCCCAGGGAATGAGTCCACTCAGTAAGGAGTCTGACTGACAATGATCAACTAGTATTAACTTTTATTTTTAAAGAAGTAAATCTTTAATTGATTGGTTAGTTGGTATTTCAGTTTACGTTCTTCGACCACGAGAGGGCCCCAAGACGGGCTATAATGCCACTAACCCGGAAAAATAAGTCACTTTTAAAAGGAAAACTGGGTTAAGCCAATACATTATGTGCAGTGGCTCGTAACTGCATCTCCTCCCCACTTCTCAGACAGGCTTGGGACAGTCCACGGCTGGTTTTCCTAATTGATACCAGAATGAAATACACCATTTCTGTTACGTTAGGTCTACTCAGTATGTGTCTAGCCATGTTCTGCGTTTAAGCATCGTAGCGGTACATTTTGTTTTGGATTTTATGTTTAATTGTCGGTTACGGCCGCCGTAGTCTTTGGTCAGGTGTCACAAACTCCCAAAGATAGCATTATATCTGCATTCGACAACCTAAAACAAGGGTTTTTAGCTAGTGAGAACCATTAATTTACCATTAAGAACTTTTTTGAATTTGTTAATGAGATCAAGGGAATTCCTCATGTGTAACAATACTATATGTGTAGCTTTGATGTAACGTCTTTGTTTACAAATGTTCCTTTGAGAGGAACTATAGATTTGTGTATTAAAAACTTATTTCCAGAGAGTAATCAGTTGTGTAATGACTTTAAAATGAAGCAATGGTGACAGATGTTAAATTTAGCTACCAATGATAACTTTTTCATATTTAATAATGAATTGTATCTTCAATATGAGGGTTTGGGTATGGGTTCAGTTCTTTCACCAGCATTGGTTAATTTGTTTGTGTCATTATGAAAAGATATGACTTGAAGAGTGTCCTAGTGAATTCAAACTTTTATACTATAGAAGATATGTGAATGACTCATTTTTGTTGTTTCGTGACGAACGTAGTGCTAATGTTTTTTTAACTATTTAAATACTGAACATGTTACTATTAAGTTTACGTTCAAGGGGTGGGGGTTGCAAACGATTCTTTGCCGATTCTAGACGTACTTGTTACTAGGGGCGCTTCGTCTTTTACCACGTCTTTGTATAGAAAAGCTACTTTTAAGGTCCTATGTACAAATTTTTCAGCTTTGTTTACGAAAAATATAAACTTAGCTCAATTAATACATTAATTTATAGAGCTTTTAATTTATGATCAAATTACCAGGTTTTTCATAATGAAATAGTTTGCCTTAGAAAATATTTTTGTGATAATAATTATTCAGGTTATATTTTTGCTAAATTACTGAGGAAGTTTTTAGACAAACAATTTATTCCTGCACAAAAATCAGTAACTGTGTCTAAACTAATAGTGTATTTAAGTTTTCCCTGTTTGGGTCACTCTAGTTTTTAATAGAAAATTATTAAGCAAAACACTGAAAAACTATTATCCCAAAATTGAATTTGGTTTGGCCTTTGTTAATCGTTTTAAAATATTCTCAGTTTCTAATTTTAAGGATAGGTGTCCAGAGCAGACTAGGTCTCGTGTTATTTATGAATATATTTGCGATAGTTGCCAATCATCGTACGTTGGTAGCACACAGCTCCAATTCGCCCTTCGTGTGGATCAACAAAGGGGGTGAGGGATATCAACAAGAACTGGCCTGTCCTCGTTCAGTCCTTCTCATTCAGGTATTAAATTACATTCAAAAACAGTCAACCATCCACTAAGAAGTAATAATTTTAAGATAACAAACCAAACCCATAAAATTTTGGATCTGCGGCTGATGGTCGATGGAGTCCCTCTATATTAACAAAATGAAATCCTCAATTAATAATTATGGCAATTCTGTTATGTTAGAAATGTTTTAGTATAATTAAGTTTTACTTAGTTTAGTTTTTATGAGTTTTTAATTAAGTTTCATTCCTTTTAATTTTTATAGAAGATTTTAATTAATGTCCTCTTATAACAAGTAAGTTGTGTTCTGTGTTTATATCGATTAATTTTAAAAATTTTATATACAGTATATTTTTAGAAATATTTAGTTTTAATTATTTAAATGTTTTTATATCTTTTGTAGCTACTGAAGATGAGGTTGAACTTCCAAAACGTTTAGGCGATTAAGTGAATATTGAAAATGTTGGTTTCTGCAATTGTATTGCTGTTCCTTCGGTTTCCGAAGAATAAATCATTGACAAGTATATACAGTACATATAAAGGACCATGAACTTCTTTCATTCTTTATTGTATACCAACGTTTCGGAATGTCTCATTTTATATTTAGAGTTGGAAACTATTAAAATACTTGGTTATAAAATCGGCTGTTACAGGGGAAAAAATTTAAATGAATCATTACATTAAAACTAAGCCAGCCGAATTGCTTGTTAAGACCGTTTTCTTTCAACAATAAGAAATGGCAGTTACAATTTTCACAACGTATTTGTTTTTTTAGTCTTATCACTCATAATTGATAGATAGCAAAGGATTCGTTCTCTTGTTTTCGTGAACGTAAGTGCTGCAAATTTCCTATACATGACCAATTTTGATATAAGATTTCTATTCGGAAATGAACCCATCAGCGTTATGCAAAACAAAGCTTATCATTATCATTATCGTACAGACTCTGTACTGAACGGACGCATTTCCTGAGCTCTCTGATATTGCATCTACTTTTGCATATTGCTGAGAATTTTACTTTTGGAAAGTTTTGAATTTTATATACTTGCGTTTATATTCACGTTGTTATAGTTAAGTAATTGAATATTAGTGGTTTTTAGCGATTTAGAAGTTTTCATAGCGTGCCGGCTTAATTTAACTTAAACTTGTGACGGTTTAAACTAATTTTTAACTGCGCGATGCCGTCGCAGAAAGCGTCGTGTGTTAGGTGTAGGGTAAACCGGTGGTATTCGGAATTTAAAGATTATAACGGCGGTCCTATGGCGATTACCGAGAGATCAGTTTGTTTCTTTTGCGAGTTAATGGAGGAAATAGTTGACATAAAACGCAGTGTACGTGAGGTAACGGAAAGACTTGCAACGCTTGATGAGGGCAGGGGTAGGGCTACGGTTGACGGAAGCCGAACCAATACTAACGTTGAAGACGTTAGTAATTTGAAGGGTGAGGTGCGTAACCTAGTTTCTAGTTTAGGTAGCTTGTCGGGAAGGTTGGATAGAGTTGAGGAAGGGGTTAAGGTTAGTCCGAGAGTAGTAGATGGGGAGGGATTTAGAGAAGTTAAGGGTGGAGCTAGGCCGCGTACGTTAGGTGATAGGAATCCCCCCCCTATCGAGGTTTCGAACCCTTTCGCCCATTTGGAAAGGGACGTGAATGAGGGGGAAACTATTTTAATTGGGGTCTTTAGTGCGCCACATGGACAAAGAGTTCGTTGAACGGCATCCAACCAAGAGGAGGAGGGTCTGTCTCCCAGGGGCCAGGGTTGACAGAGTTAGAGACGAAGTGGATAGGATTGACGTTGCCTCCCGTCACTCGATGTTGGTGACGATGGTAGGAGGCAACGACTCGTATAGGCCCGATACGAGAGTGCCTGACCTTTTGGAGAGATATAGGGGGTTAATTAGGTCCCTGAAGGCGAGGTCAGATAGGTCTTTAGTTCTAGGTATTACCCCTAGGCACGGTTGGGTCTTAGGATTACGTCAAAAACAATATTTTTGAATAATAAATTAGAAGAGATTTGTGCTGAGGAAAATGTACCCTTCGTAAAGCTGTGGTCCGAATTCAGTGATCCTAGCCTTTTTATAAAAGATGGGGTGCATTTTAATGAAATAGGTAATGCTAGGCTAGGTAGGTTAATAGACGAAAACGTGCGAAAGCTGTATAGGTCGAAGCCTTCTTTAAACGTTGTGGGTCCGGGGAACGCGGGCCCGACGTGAAAAATAGTTTAAAACGCGGGCCCGTGGTAAAAAATAACTTAAACGTCTTTTATTGTAACGCGCGTAGTATTAGAAATAAATTAAATGAATTTAAGGCGATAATTTATTCCGGCAACTACGATATAGTTGCTATCACTGAAACTTGGTTAAATACCGTGACTCGGGACTTGTTGGGGGAACTTGATATACCGGGTTTTAAACTCTTTACTAATGATAGGTTACATAGGTTTGGTGGCGGCGTTTTGCTGTACATTCGTAATTCCCTTAGGGCTATCGAGGTTAAGTTAGATTTTCCGGCAGCAATTAATGCGATATGTGTTGAAGTTAGGGCGCGTAGTATTAGTTTTAATTTTGTTGTTGTTTATAGACCTCCCGTTCAACCCCTCGATACAGATACTAGATTTTACTCACTTCTTGGTAACTTTATTGACAATCGGAATAGTATAATTGTCGGAGACTTTAACTGCCCTAATGTTAATTATGAGACTTTTACTGGTAATGAGGAGGGTTTGAGATTGATTGAGTTTATGGAGATAACTTTTTACGACAGAGTTACCGAACCAACGCGCGGTGATATTTTAGATTTGGTGATGACGAACGGCGAGAATATAGTCGAAGGTTTAGAAGTAGGCGAGAGTTTAGGATGTAGTGATCATCAAATTCTTAGGTTTAAGTTATTGATAGAAAACACTAAGGATAGTAACGTAATAGAAGTCCCTGATTTTCGTAGGGCTAATTTTGATAGTTTTGCGGATAGGATGAGAGTAGTGGACTGGGATAACTTATTTATGGGTAATGACACAAATTTGCATTGGGTGGCGTTTAAAGAAAGTTTTATGAATATTGAAAGGGAGTTTATTCCTCGTAGGCCCAAGCGCGCTAGAAATCATGGTAGGCCCAAGTGGTGGACTAGGGAAATAGGCGAGTTCATAAACGAGCGTAATAGAGCGTATAGACTTAATAAGCGCAATGGCACGGCAGCTAACTTTAATAGATATATCGAGCTTAGACGTCAGGTTAAAAGATCAGTTAGGAATGCCAAGCGTAATTTAGAGATACTTATAGCTGCGGATAGTAAACATAATCCAAAAAAGTTTTTTGAATACGTTAATAATCGTAAGCCGATAAAAATAACATAGGCCCTCTAGTGGATGTTAATGGCGCTTTGGCTTCTGACGCTCAGGCGATGGCGGGTATTTTCAATAACTTTTTTGCGACAGTTTTTACCGTAGAAGACGTAAATAATGTCCCCGACGTGGACGATATCGTTCCATTTAGTAGCGAGACTATTTTGGATGAAATAACTGTTTACGAGGCTGAGATTGCGCATTATATCGATAGGCTAAAAGTTAGCAAGGCTCCAGGCCCTGACGCTTTTTATCCCAGACATTTGAAAGATTTGAAAGACGTTATCGTAGGCCCCTTAACGAAGATTTTTAATCAGTCACTCGAAACGGGGATTATTCCTGAAGACTTCAAATTAGCTAACGTCACGCCTATTTTTAAAAAAGGCGACCGCGCAGTAGCTAGCAATTATAGGCCCATTAGCTTAACGTCAATTGTCGGTAAACTTTTGGAATCCGTAGTTAGGGATCGTATCATCGATCACTTAGAAAGTAGAGATTTGATTAATAGTAGTCAGCATGGGTTTCGACGCCATAGGTCTTGTTTAACTAATTTGTTAGAATTTTATAACGAAATAGTGCGCGAATACGATAGGCATAGAGCGGCTGACGTTATTTATTTAGATTTTAAAAAGGCGTTCGATACAGTTCCGCATAGGAGACTAATTGCGAAGGTCAAAGCGCACGGTATACGCGGTCAGGTAGCTAACTGGTTAGAAGAATGGCTTCGTGATCAGGGTGTTATGTAGGTAGCGGTGTCCCACAGGGTTCAGTGTTAGGCCCATTGCTATTCGTAATTTACATTAACGACATAGATGTAGGATTGACTAGTAACGTGTCAAAATTCGCGGACGATACTAAAATAGGCGGTAAGGTTGTTAACGAGGACGATAATAGGCTCCAAGACGATGTAAATAGGATTATGGAGTGGACAGATAAGTGGCAGATGCAATTTAACGTAGACAAATGTAAAGTTTTGCATATAGGTTCTCGCAACAATAATTACACGTACACGATGGATGATAGGAGTTAGCGAGCGTTGACGAGGAAGTAGATTTAGGCGTACGCGTATCTAAGGATTTAAAGGTTAGGAACCAGTGCCTGGAGTCTTGCGCAAAAGCTAATAGGATGTTAGGCTTCATAGCGCGTAATTTCGAATTTAAATCGAAGGATATTATATTGCCCCTTTACAAGTCCCTAGTCAGGCCTCATTTAGAATATGCCGTTCAGTTTTGGTGCCCGTACTTGCGTGAGGATATTGATAGGTTAGAAAGGGTTCAGCGTCGTGCCACGAAACTATTCCGTCATTGCGCAACAAGCCTTATGAAGATAGGATTAAAGAGTTAGACTGTATTCACTCGAAACTAGGAGATTAAGGGGGAGCTTATTGAAGTTTTCAAAATCGTTAATAACATCGATAACGTAAATTTTGACAAATGTTCACTTTCGATAATAGTAATACTCGTAATAACGGATTTAAGTTGCGTGGCAGACGTTTCATTACTAATATCGCTAAAAACTTCTTTACGTTTAAAGTAATTGATAAATGGAATAATCTTCCCGCAGTCGTGAACTCTACCAGCGTTAATGTGTTTAAGAACCGTCTTGACAGACATTTTAAAAATATTAACGTTGTTTAAAATAAAAAAAAACAATTAGCAACAGGAGCTCTGGGGTGGTGGTCGAGGATGAGTCTGTTGACGATTAATGCCAGCTTGTGACATGCCAGCGTGTGATGCCAGCAATAAAATAAAAAAAAAAAAAAATTAGACTAACACGAACGTAGATGTAGCTCGTAGCGTAAACTAACCCACTTTTTGTTTAACTTTACCTACTTTTTTTTCCTTGTCCTCTCCTTACTTTGCATGTCTGTAACTCTCTTGCATGTTTGTAGTTTGCATGGTATGACAGTGAGTTAAGACTGTGTTTGCATGGTTTGTAAGCGTTCTTATTTTACTTCTTTTCATCTTTCACCCCTCTCCTATTTTCTCCGACTATTTTTCTGACTTGTCGGCAGTGGCCGGCGGATGATGATGGTGAGTCTTTTTTCTCTTTTTCTGAATGAATGTTAACCCACGAGTGATAGGTGTTCCTCCTTACTTAACACCTTATTCTCTTCTCTTCTCTTAACCCCCTACTTTTTCCTTTCTCTCGGGCTAACCTTGGAGTGGATCTTAGGGTCTTTGTTAGCCTTAGCTTCTGTAGATCTGTAGATCATCATTATTATCTTTGATGATACTACTTTTAACACCGAATTGTATAAGATGCTTAGATGGGGCTGCTCTTTGGTTTAGTATTATTATCTATAATATGTTCGTCTGTCATCACGAAAACAAATGGTTGAACGTTCACTTTTTTAATTTCAAGTTTGTCAAATACGGATGGTACGTGGATGTTACGTTGCTTTTGCCTTGAATCCCCGGATAATGTCCTTCTGTTCCATGAGTTATAGAATTTAATTCAGAAGTTAAATCAAACAATACCTTGTCTTTTTTTGATATTAAGATAACAAAAAATTGACCACAAACCAACATTTACTGCAGTCTCACTACAAAATTTTATCTTCCATTTCCACCAAAATTTTAATTAAAGGTTTTGAAAGTAATTCGATTTCAACCTTAACCAAAATAGCATTTAATATTTACTTTAATTACTTTAAAGTCAGTGGTAATTAGAATTTATCAAACAACGTTTATCAAAGAATAGTTTCTTTTCCAAAATGGTACAGATTTGATTATCTTGCCTAATTCCGGTAAGCGATATCACTCACACGGTAATAACACAATCTCCGTCAGACTTTATCGAACTTGCTCGCAATAACGAATTCAAGATAAAAATTTGGATTTTTTTCTTATATATAATTTGAAGCCAGACATTATTTCCGACGTAGAATACATATTTAAATTTTATTTTTATTTTATCCAGTTCATATTCACTTTATATTTTTTACCTCTTAAAATTAGTTTTTTTTCAAGATTCTAATATTTTAAAATTTAGAATTCACTTTTATTTTAATTTTAAGTTTAATTTCGTTTGAATAAGTTGTAAAAAGCTTGATTTAATTTTCTTTTTTAAAATTACATTTCAAGATTTGAATTTAATATTTTTTTAATTGTAATATATTCATTCTTAAATTAAGTATTTTAGATCGGAGTGCTTCTTAACATACAACAAATGAGATATAAAAGAAAAAGAAATTAAAGTTAGGAGCTGTTGGAACTCGAACCCACGTCGCGTGGTTTGAGAGTCAGCTACTGTACTACGTACCATTCCATTCAGAACCCCCAAAATATTGGCCTCGCTTTTATATTTTATAAAAGCAAAGAAGTTGAATGTGTTATGATCAAACAGCGTAAATATTGAGGTCCCTTGAACGAAATTCCTTTGGGGTTTTGGATGGCGCAATCGGTACGAGTGCTGACACTGAAACCACCTGACTCGGGTTCGAGTCCCACTAGCTCCAAGTTTCCCACTTTATTGCCTTTTTCCTTTTTCATCTGTTTCAGATTTATATGTAGTAATAACTCGGTTCTAATATAATGAAAATCATTATATTAGAACTGAGTTATTACTACATATAAATCTGAAACAGATTCCTTTTAAGTTCTTTTATCGTAAATTTTGTTTTTATTTTTGTTTTTAAGTCCTGAAGATGGAATGATGCATTTCCGAAACGTCGGTATGAAATCATGAATGAAAGATGTTCTTAGTTTCCTCTCGTTTCGTGCGTCGATCCGCCATCAGACGGAGGTCAGGCTGGTGGCCCTATCTCTAGAAATGGCTTGAGGAAGGAGAGAGTTGCTTTCTGATCTCCATTTCACACAGTCAGGCACACCCGGCTTATCCGGGATTGTCCTGAGACAAGTATCTATTTTCCTTTTGAAGACTTCCACATTATTCACATTTCTTATTGTTTGGGAATTGGTTAAATGTTTTTTACCCTCTAACGACAAGCCATTCTTCTTTTAGGATGTAACTTATCTAACCTTCAGTTTAGGGACCCTGCACATTCTACTTCTCCTTTTCTTCACATTTGTTTGGATATTTATAGGGTTTTGTCCAAGAATAAAAGTCACTTCTTCAGTTATTATTATTGTCCGCGTATAAATTATAAGGTATCGCAATCTTCTTTAACTCTTTAGACGCAGATTTCGTTTTCAAGGCCTGTTCCGTAAAAGTGTCGAACATCGCTTAAATGGAAACTTTTTTTTTTCCGGGCATGGAGGGAAGTCGAATACTGTGTTTTACGCTAATAAAAATTCGTTCTACTACGGTCGAACATCGCGTCTGAAGTGTTAAGTAATGTTTCCTTTCGTACCTTAAATAAATTGATTTTGGTTGTAAAGCTTCCATGAATTAATTCTAAATAGCTAATTTTCTGTTTTGTATGGAAATGTTATATCTGAGTAATCCAGTTTTAGTATGATAAATTTGTTAGCAAAGGAATAATTACATTATTCTCCCTTCTTTTAAAGGTTCTCAATATCTGTCCACTTATTTATTCTTTTTTGTTATCGTATTTTGTGTTTGGAGTTTTGCAGCATTGGTGATATAACTCCTAAACAGGGGCGGCTCGTCGGTAGGCACTGCGGAACTGCAGCACCCCCATGATCTTATGATCTTTATATTTAAATATTTAAAATAGCCTCTCTGATTTTTTTTTTCAATGAACTTTGAGTTTTTAAATCAGATTATATCCTTTTTTCCTTAAACTATTTCAATGCCGAACGAATGAATCACGAAAGTAGCTCAGCCTTCCCGTGGAACTGCGTACTTAACAGTCCCAGATTTTGTTCGAAACGCTTGAAACCTCGGTGGTGGACGTACGAAGAGCGAGTCAGAATCGCGGGTTTAAGAGGATCCAAAGCACTGTGGACAGAGCAGTGCCGATTTGTTTGTTTGACGTGGTAGTTGTGTTGCTGTATCGTTTGCTAATTCGAAATTTAATTTCCGAATTGCATTTATCAATGATTCGTTATCATTTATTTTTTGTCGTGAGATTGAAGTTAATTATATAATAATTGGATTATTTACAATATATAGCTTTCATTTCTTAGAATATTTTTTCGCTCAGAATAAAAACAGAAGAATGGAATTTGTTTATAAATAAAATTTTTGGCAAATTCGAAATTTCCCGTTAAGCGTAAGTACCCTATAATTGATTTTATGATACTATTTTACTTATTTTTATGACTGAGTAGTGAGTAGTTATCTATTCGACTTTCTCTCTCTCTCATATATATATATAATCGACACAATTGTTCGCAATTTCTGAGGCAGCACCCCCATAACTGAAAGTCACGAGCCGCCTCTGCTCCTAAATCTTTTGTTTTTGAGTTTTTGTTTTGTCTGTTTTCTATTCCGTAGATTTTAATTATTATTACTTATTATTCTTTTTTGAATGTTACGAGTGAACAATTTTCGGTGCTAAATTTTAAATTGTCTTCTGACCAGTGATGTAGGACTCGAGACCGACCTTGAGACCTTTTTTTTCTGGTCTCGGTCTCGGCCATGGTGAATTGGTGATCTCGACATCACTGCTTCTGACCAGTCTATACTCCCCCTCCCCCGACGAGTTGCTAATTTTTCTGCTAATTTTTGTATCATCAGCAAAGGATGTTACTGCAGTATTATTGGTCACTTCATTATTTATATCGGTAATCATGAATATGAATATTAGTGGGCAAGTACCGTTCCTTGTGGTAGGTACTGGGTTGCTAACCTCCGAGGATCTATACCCATAGGATCGACGAACCATATAACACTGACACTTTAAAAAATAACTTAACCCGTTAACGCCGAACGTTTTTGTAGGGTTAAGTCTAAATGCGTGTATTTAAAACGGTACGTATTCGACCCAGTCGGTGTTAGAGCGTTAACCTTACCTAACCTAGGGTAGCCTAACCTAACATAACCTGACCTAACTTAATCTAACCCACAATATACTTGCCGATAGAATGTCAAGTCGTCAGATGTCGTAATTCCAACCTCCAATTCTCATGATAATATTCCTTGGACCGAGTAGTATCCCTGAAAAAGGGTAGAGTAGGGCGAAGGGGGGGGTGAGCCATAAATTCAAAATGGGGATAGCGGGGTTGGAGGATGGAGGATGCAGAAACGTAGAGTGGTTATACAGGGTGGTGGGGGAAGAATGGAAGTACATATACTGTATTATATATATATATATATATATATATATATATATATATATATATATATATTATATATTATTATTAATGTATTGTGGTTATAAAGGGGGTGGGGAGAATGGAAGTATATATAAATGTATAAGGATTATAAAGGGGAGGTGGGGAGAATGGAAGTATATAAATGTATAGTGGTTATAAAGGGGGGGTGAGGGAGAATGGAAGTGTATATATATTAATGTATAGTGGTTATAAAGGGGGGTATGGGCTGTAGAGTGTCATGTACGTTTGTGTGTATGTATCTGTACGTTTCTGTGTATGTATTTGAGCCGAATAACTAACATCCTATCATCATGACTTCTTGAAGCACATTGCGAGGTCGTGTGACTGTCAGCCAGGAGCCGCAGAATAAAGGGCGTAGGGAGTGCAAATACGTAGAGGAAGCCAACTGTCAGCCAGGAGCCACAGAACAAAGGGGGAGGGTAACGAATGCAAATATGCAGAGGAAGCCAACTGTTAGCCAGGAGGGAGTGTAAATATGTAGAGGAAGCCAACTGTCAGCCAGAAATGATGGCGTAGTGTATACAAATATATTTACCTAACTCCAAATCGAGAAATATATATTAAATATATATACACAATATTTTTTGTAAAGTTATTTCCATGGACTCTTTCTGCGTTGAAACGAGCACATCTTTGACATTAATATATATTGAGGTGAAGCTTTAAACACCCAAACCAAAAGAATTATAACCACTTTATTCAAAATAGACAAACCATATATATATATATTTATATATATATATATATCAGATTCTGTAGTTGCAACCAACTACTTTATTCAGAATATATGAACACTATTATATATATACACACACACACACACACACACATCGGATTCTGTAGTTCCAATCAAAATATATTCAATCAAACTTTAAATTTCCTCAAACCAGAAGAATTCTACTTTCTACATTTAAAACAACAATTAAAGCTCACAATTACATTGAACTGATTTATTAACTTTCCAAGCTGCAGTCAAGCCAAAAGAAATATAAGTACTTTATTTCAGGAGAAACAAAATAGAGTGTTACCATATATATATATATATGCATATATGTACGTTTGCGTGTATGTACTTGAACCCAATAACCTATCACCACGACTTCTTGAAACAAGCTGCAGTGCCCTATGGCTGTCAGCCATTCGTCCTGGCGTTGTGTACACACACACACACACACACACACACACACACACATATATATATATATATATATATATATTGGCTGTCAGCCATTCGTCCTGGCGTTGTGTATATATATATATATATATATATATATATATATATATATATATATATATATATATAGTCCCAAATCGGGGAATATATATTAAATATACAATATATTTTGGAATTAATAGTTATTTCCATGTATGTACATATTGGAATATTTTCATGTACTCTTTTTATTTTCTGGCTTGAAGTGAACACTTCTTTCGCACTAATATACCGGGTGTCCCATTCGAAATGAAACAACTTTGAAACTCTGTAATTTTTAAAGTATTAATGTGAGAATGTTGAAACTTTGCCAGTTATTACAACATATGCATACGTTTTAGTCATAATGTTTTTTTTGTTTCAGATTGAATTATGTTTACCCCACAAGAAAAAGCGAAATGTGTGTTATGGATGGCTGAGTTGAAGTCCCCTACTTTGGTGCAACGGCGATTCCGTACAACCTTTCACAAGGAACCACCCACCAGAAGAGCCTATATGCATGGACCAAGAAATTTGAGGAGACTGGCAGTGTTCTAAAGGAACACTCTTGGAGGACGAACAAGATCGGAAGATGTTGAACGAATACGCGGCGCCTTTGGTAGCAGCCCGAGAAAGTCCATCCGTCGTGCCAGTGTCGAACTGCAGATTCCTCGTTCAACTGTGCATAGAGTCGTGTGCAAGCGGCTGCAGCTCAAAGAAAGTAAATTGGGAAAACGTAAATAAAGATTTAAAGGAAGTAAATTGGGAATTGCTACTTCACGAGAAGACTCCACAAGAAATACTATGTATAATAGAGACTGAAGCCAAACCTATAATACTGAAAAATATTCCAGAGAGACAGAAAAGAAAACGTAGCAAGCTCGATAAGAAAATCAGGACACTATTCAGGCAACGGAGACAAACCGTAAAACATTTCCACAGATGCAGAACTGATGCAAAGAGATTCAAACTAGAGAGGAAACTTGGCGAAATAGAAATGGATCTAAAGCAAACATTCATATATAAGACAAACGGGGAGGAAAACAAGATAGCAGAAAATATAAAAAGTAACCCAAAATACTTCTACACGTTTGCGAAAAGAAAAATGAAGTGTAAGGAGAGTGTTGGTCCGTTGATAGACGGAGAGGCCAAATAAACAAATGATCCGTAAAAAACAAGCGAACTGCTTAGGGAGCAATTTAACTGTGTTTTGCACCCTTAAGTCCGAGACAGAAGTAGAAAACGCAGACGAATTTTCCGACATAGATACAATTCAGCCAAGAACAAATTCCGGCACAAACCTATTAATAGACTTCTAGTTCACGGAAGGAGATGTAATTAAGTTTTTATCACAGATGCAAGACAATTCAGCACCAGGGTCAGACACATGGAGTGCCACGTTTCTGAAGAAATGTAAAGAGAGTATTGTCAAACCACTATGCTTGCTGTGGAGGAAATCGCTTGACACAAGACAAATTCCACTCCCCTTAAAGAACGCGAACATTGCGCCCCCCCCCTATATAAAGGTGGTAACAGAGCAATGCCCAAGAATTATCGGCCAGTGGCTCTCAACTCACACCTTATAAAGTGCTTTGAACGTATAATTAGAGGCAAAACTACCTACTAGTTACAAAAAAAAAGGCTTATACAACCCAAATCAACATGGCTTCAGGGCTGGCAGATCATACCTATTACAGCTACTAGACCACCAGGAGAAAATATTGGAAACATTGTGTCGAGGACAAAACATAGATGTAATATATACTGACTTTGCTTAAGCCTTCTATAAATGTGACTATGGAATCATAGTACACAAACGTAAGAGTACAGGAATTACTGGAAAGCTGGGAAGATGGATATTTAATTTCTTGACGCAAAGAACACAAAGAGTGGTGGTAAACGGAGTTAAATCGAAAGTCTCGGAAGTCGCGAGCTCTGTCCCATAAGGGACAGTATTAACTCCCTTGCTGTTCATGATATGATTGCAGATATTAATGTAGGTAGATGACACAAAGATATGTAAGGAAATAGTGAACGAAGGTGACATAAGAAAATTACAAAACGACATTGAAACATTATTCCAGTGGGCAGAAGACAACAATATGAAGTTTAACGAAGAAAAATTCCAACTTCTAAGATATGGTAATAACAAGGAACGGCAGAATAAAAGGTACAAAACTCTGCAAGACAAACAGATAACACCAAATCCACAAGTCTTGGAGTAATAATTCGTCGGATATAGAATTCAGAGAGTACTACAACATCAAAATTATAACGGCTAGAAAAATAATGGGAATCATCCGGAGGAGCTTCCGCAGCAGAAAAGCAAACATCATGCTAAAATTATGGAAGGGGCTAGTCCTACCAATAATTGAGTATTGCTCAGTACTCACAAGCCCATACAGAAAGCGAGACATTGCGAACATTGAAGCTATACAAAGGACTTTTACACCTAAGATAGAAGAAACGCAAGGTGAAGACTACTGGTCTCGACTACAATCCCTGAAACTCTACTCTCTTCAAAGAAGGCGTGAGCGGTACACAATAATATACAGTACATATGGAAAATACTTGAGGGCTTTGTCCCTAACCTTAGAAATGAAATAGAAACAAACTGGAATGAGAGAAGAGGCAGATTTTATACTGTTCCAGCTGTTGTGGGACAGGGGGCCATGAAAACGAGGATAGAAAATACCCCCAGAATACGAAGCCTAAAGATTTTCAATGCCCTTCCGAAAGAAGTTAGGAATCTCCAGCACACCGAGCTGAATGACGTTAAGAACCAGCTGGGCAGATTCCTGTGCAAAGTCCCTGAGCAGCCATGCGTGGCTGGCTACGAGGGCAGGAGAAGATCAGAGAGCAATTCCCTCCTTCATCAAATTCCGCAAATGAGTTGGGATGCTGCAGTGGGTTCGACCGCAGGTCGATCCTGAATCGTCGTTGAAGCTCACACAATGTAAGTATATATTTATATAGTCACAAATAGGGGAATATAATGTATATTAAATAAACATACAATATTTTTTGGAATTAATAAAGTTATTTCCATGTATGTACATACTGGGGTATTTCCATGTATTCTTTTATTTAATGGCTTGAAAAGAACACATCTTTGACACTAATATATATTGAGATGAAGCTTAAAACATCCAAAGCAAAAGAATGATAATTACTTTATTCCGATTATACAAGCCCTATTTTAAATATATATATATATATTATATACAGGGCGTCCCAAAAAAATGTATACACACTTTAAATAATTATAAAGGCAGTGTTTATTAAAATACATTTCATTTTCAAAATGTAATAGAATCTACAGACATTATTTAATTGTTTTGTCAGCGCCTGTTTTCAAACTGACGTCCGTTCTGGTCCAGGCACTGCTGATAACGCGAAGCAATGGAATCGCAAACATCACGAAACATTTCGTTTGGTATTTGTGTGCATTCTCGTTCAATGGCTGCTCTCAATTCAGCGACTGTTGCAGGTTTTATAGCGTAGACTTTGTCTTTTAAGTATCCCCATAAAAAAAAGTCTAGTGGTGTGAGGTCTGGTGAACGCGGAGGGTATTCTACGAAACCCCTTCGTCCAATCCACATCCACATCGTGCCAAGTACCACTCGCAATACTCCACTCTTCGGTCCGGATCATCTTCATTAATAGCATGGACTAATCTTGGAATGTAACTTTTCCATTGACAGCGCTTCAAAATGCGTTGGACAGACGATTCTGAAATTCCTACCTCACGACTCGCTTGCCGCACAGATTTTCTTGGACTTTGGTGATACGTTTCCAGTACTCTTTCTTGCTTTGTGGGCTTGTCGATGTCCGTGGTCTTCCGGAACGCTTCTTGTGGACATTCTGAACAGTTCCATCGGCTTCAAACTTCTCTAATTCGAGTGATGGTAAGTCACGTTGGTGGATCTGTTTGAAACTCCCTCCTAAACTGTCTTTGCACTTCAACTGCGTTTTCACACTTCCAGTAGCATTTTAGAATGAATTTCCTTTGTTCAAAGCTTAGTCTGACTGCCATTATTAATTCTAATGGGTTTAACTTGGAAAGAAAGAAACATCAATTGAGCTATCAGCTATTAAAGTGTGTATACATTTTTTTGGGACGCCCTGTATATCAGATTCTGTAGTTCAAACCAAAATATACTCAATCAAACTATTTAAATTTCCTCAAATCAAAAGAATCCTACTTTTTGCACAATTAATTTGCCAAAATCTTTTTCTCTTTTGATATGAAGACTCGAGTTTAATTCCGTCAAAACTGACCGTGACAATTAATTCGACCATTCCACCAAAAAAAGAGAAGTTCATCAGATGTCTCACCCGGAAACACAGCTGTATTTAACACCAAATTGTATTCGAGGTCTTGTCAAAGCTGGGTGGGGCACTTAAAACAGAATATATCGTATAGCACAGCTCATGTAATCCGAATATCAAATATATTTGCTTGTAGCACTGAACCGTAACATGCATTTCTGATAACTTGCCTGGAAAAACAGCTGTACCTTAATTTAACACCAAACTTAATTCGAGTTTTAATCTCCCACTTTTGATAGCTCGGCGATTGATCACTCTAATGTAAAACACACACACACACATAGTACAGCACTTGTGGAATATTCCTCGACCTTAATTTAACACCAAACTTAATTCGAGTTTTAGGCTCCCACTTTTGATATCTCGGCGAATTATCACCCTAGTGTAAAACACACACACGCATAGTATGGCACGCGTGGGATATTCCTCGCCTCTCCCTTTCTAGCTTTCCTGCTCTAAATTCTATCTCTGACCGCTTTATCGAAATATTGTTACCATAATTAGACAGTGACCCTAAATCATCTACTTGCGTATTATTATTATTATTATTTTAGAAAGTCGATATCAGCCTATGTCTTTATAAAGGACTAGTACAGTTCCCGTCGCTTCGCTGACGGTTAGACAGGCTAAACTACAGAAAAGAACGCAGCCGTGAAAATTTTGAGCTTCACATTGTGTCAACATTTCTGAATCTGGTATCTCCCAAAACCTCCTCACCCCCATTCATGCAACTTGGGGGGGCTAACCCCCTCCCCCATTACCCCACCCATCCCCCATTACCCCCACCCCCACCCTTCCCCCATTACTGCCCGGGATAAATTTCACAAACAGACAAACAGACAGGCTAAACTACAGAAAAGAACACAGTCATGAAAATCTTGAGCTTCACATTGCCGCCCGTAATACAATTTCTGAATTTTTTTCTCAATTTTTTCTCACAATTTCTGAAACGGACGGACGGACGGACGGACGGACGGCTCTCTTATTATAGTATAGATTTACATTTAATTTCCAATATTCTGAATATTTTTTTATTTTCAGTACCGAGTTTCTTAATAATAATTCTAGATAAGAATTTGCAGTATGCTAAGAATACCGTCTTCATTTTTTCTTCTGCTGACGCGTTTCGTTCATATACTTTGAACATCTTAGAGCTTTATACATAATTTTAAAGTAAAATGGGTTATATATATATTTCTTGATTGCAAGTTTGATACAATTTCAAATTAATTTAAGAATATTCGAAAGTTCATTAAATTTTATATTAATTTTCGTTTTTTTTCATTTTAATGTAAAAGGCTTCGGCAATTTTTAGTTTTTGTACGTTATGTGATAAGTATAAGATTTGAAAGTTTTGTGAGATATTTTTTAAATTTAATATATTATGATCTACTCTGCAATGTTCGTTAATTTTACTTGGACAATATTTACGTTGGTATGCTCTCTCTCTAATGTGGTTTGTGGTGTAACCAATGTAAGTCGACGTACAGGACACGTAAATTGGTACACCACATGATGTTGCTTATCAGGGTTTTTGTTACGTGTCGAAAAATGGCTTGATAACTTTTTGTTTTTATAGTATATGTTAACATGGATAGTTTTTTCTTTATCCATTGGTTTTATGTGCCTCTTTAATATATTGTTTAAACATTTTTCTTCATGTTTTAGTCTTGTTGGGTTTCTTGTTTCGAAGTAAAATTTTATACCTGTATTTTTATTTTTATTTTCATCTTCCTCCTTATTTTTTTTGTTATATAAATTTGTTAGAGTTCGGTTTATGATATTCTTCTTCTTCCGCAGCCTTATTAGCCCACTTCTATGTGCGGTCGCTGTTGCAGATCCTTCTTCTTCATTCACTTTTGTCTTGAGCCACCTCTTCCTCCAGTCCCTTATCACTATCTTTCTTCAGTCTATCCCGCCACCTCATCTTAGGTCTACCTCTTCTTCTCGTGTCTGGAATTTCCATCCTCAGCATCCGTCGTCCCACATACTCCTCCTCCCTCCTCTGGACATGCCCAATGCCCATACCATCTCAATCTCTTTTCCTGTGCCTTCTTGGAGATTTCCGTTACTTTTGTTGTTCCTCTTGTTATAATGGATCTGCATTCATAAAGGTTTTGGCAAAAGTTTTACGGCCGGATGCCCTTCCTGCCGCCAACCCTCCTCCTTTCTCCGGGCTTGGGACCGGCTGAGACTTGGGCTGGCTTGCCCACTCCCAGGCGGAGTTAGTTCGGTTTATGATATTATCGATTAAAAATAGCGGAAAATCACTGTTTATTAGATTTTGCTTCATTCTCTCAATTTCTTGATTAAATAGTTGCCAACTTGAGCATATATTGAAAGCTCTGTGCACAAGTGTTTTAATTATTGATAGTTTATATTTTTCTGGTGAGTATGAATTATAATTTAAATACGTTCCTTTGTCTGTGAATGAATATATTAATGTCGAGAAAAGAGAGTGTATTATTCAAGGAAGGTTCAAATGTGAATTTTAATTTACTTAGTTCATGAAGTCTTCGAATAAATAAAAGAACGAAACGCGTCAGCAGATAAAAAAATGAAGACAGTATTCTTAGCATACTGCAAATTCTTATCTAGAATTATTATTAAGAAACTCAGTACTGAAAATAAAAAACTATTCAGAATATTGGAAATTAAATGTAAATCCTTTATTATTATTATTATTATTATTATTATTATATATTCAGACCTAATGCGCGTCAAGCGTAAAAATTAATTGCAAAGTACTGTAATAATGAAAAATACATTTCTAAAACACATTTTTAATCGAAAATTTAGAAAACAATGTTTTTATCTTTTGTCAAGTAAATAAACCAACAGTCACATGACGAATTTAAAAACAGT
Organism: Bathynomus jamesi; assembly: GCA_023014485.1. Classification (NCBI taxonomy): domain Eukaryota; kingdom Metazoa; phylum Arthropoda; class Malacostraca; order Isopoda; family Cirolanidae; genus Bathynomus; species Bathynomus jamesi. Next base: position 100,782 of record JAJOZX010002766.1, on the reverse strand, counting down.
TTATAATGCGTAGACCATTGGACACGAAATATAATATTTCCCATTGGATCAAAATGAAGACTATAAGTATAATATCTATAAACGTGTGTTTATTTTAAAATGGTAGAAATATGAAAGATAAACAATTTTTAATAAATTTCTCTACCGCTTTATCGAAATATTGTTACCATAATTACACAGTGACCCTAAATTATCTATCTGACTATATATATATATATATTCAGAGCTAATGCGCGTCAAACATAAAAATTAATTTCAAAATACTGTAATGATGAAGAATTTAGCAGCGTTACCACAAGTAACGCACAGGCCATTTTCTACGCACATTTGTAATAAGAAAATGGAATTTTATTTAATGGGGTTCTAAATTAAATATGTTTGTTTATGTTCATTCTATAAGTGTTTTGCAGTAGACTCTCTCTCTCTCTCTCTCTTTTCCCCTCTGAGTACTATCTTTGACACTAATATATGAAACATAAATTCCACCTTTTTTTTAGAAATATTCTCTCGGTAAATTATAGAAGAGTGTCATAGATTTAACTCTACCTTTTTTAAACGAATATATTGTTAGATATTTTAAAGACATAGTAATGTTTAAATATTTTAAGTGGATTACATTTTATTTTCATGTCATGAATAAATAAATATATATATATATATATATATATATATATATATATACAAAGCTGGGCACAAACCGTTAATCCGTTAATCGTTAATTAACGAAGTTAACTTTTTCGTTAACGATTTAACTTTTAAGTTAACTTTGAAAATCATTATCGGACTAATTAACTTCCGTTACATTTAACTTCCGTTAACTCAAGTCCGTTAACCCAAAAAATTCATAAATAAACGTTTAAAAGTTTCTATTATTTTCAGTGCTGAGCAGGTGCGCAATTAATCCGCCACTGTTAATAGTGATGAACGAATTTCCATTTCCGCAGTGCAAAATCAGGCGATATATTTGTTTCCGTCGCCACAATTTGTGTCTTACCAAATATGGTAGTTATTTATGGCATTGGTTTGAGCAAAACATGGTCGACTGTAAAATCAGGCGGAAAGATTTGCCATTTGAGTTGAATGTTTCAACTTCTTTCAAAAAATATCACGAGCATTTTAAGGCACTTTCAATAATATCTATGTAACAATTACAACAAATAACTACATTCGTTTCATTTGCAGTCTGTCTCTTGCGCAACATGTTTGTGCTAGTGAATATTTAAAAATAATCGTTGTCAAGTAAGTCATGTATATTTATAATATGTCTGTGAGTACCTTATTAGTAGTTTCCTTGATACATTTCAAGAACCATAAAACTGATCAGGTAAGATCACTTTTGGCAGGCATCGACAAAAGGTGTGGGCCCCTCCTGGAGGATGACGAATGCCAGCTGGCTGCTGCCTTCCATCCCAGGTTTCGCCTCATCTGGTTGGACAAGTATGACAACACCAAGGTCGCCAGGGTGAGGAAAAGCATGGAGGGTACAGTCGAGGAGGCCATGAAGCAGCAGTCCAACGAAGTGGGCAGCAACAGTGGAGGCAGCAACAACGAGGAGGAGGAGGAGGATGACTTCTTCAGTGCTGTCATCCAGACAAAAGAGAGCAGCAGAAGCCACAGGTCACTCAAGGGCAAGGCCCAGAACTTGGTCAAGACCTGGCTGGAGACCAAATCCAAGGACTTGCTGACAGATGCTGCCTTCTTGGGTGAGCAAGTGTTGGTGGACTTGTTCATCAAGTTCAACACAGCCATCCCCTCCAGTGCTGCAGTGGAGCGTTTGTTCTCTATGGGCAAGGACATCCTGAGGGCCAAGAGATCATCCCTGTCTGATGAAAACTTTGATATGCTAATTTTCATGAAGGGCAACATGCATCTCATGGACAAAATGGAAAACGAGAAGAAGAGGGAAAATTAAATTATATATATATATTGTGTTTTTCATTTTTTTTATAATAAAAGTTAACGTTAACGGTTTATCGGTAACTTCCGTTACATGTTTAACGAATTAACGGATTAACGGTTAACGAAGTTAACTTTTTGGTTAACGGATTAGCGGTTAACGAAGTTAACTTTTTGGTTAACGGTGCCCACCACTGTATATATATATATATATATATACAGGGTGTCCCAGGAGGAAATGTCAAGTATGCACCATTTGACTCTTTGGGTATTTCTAAGTAGAAAGTATTATATCGACATGTGCCTGATTCCCAACCGTTACCGAGATACAGGCCTCTACATTTGGGCACCACCTCACTACTGCAGGGAGGTTACTACACACTTAAATCAACGGTTTCCGGGAAGGTAGATTGGACGTGGAGGACCTGTGGCATGGCCCCCTCGTTCGCCTGACTTATCTCCGCTAGATTGTTTTGTCTGGGGGTTCTTGAAGAGTAACGTTTATCAGCGGGGTAAGCCCGAAACTAGAGAGCAGTTGGTTGCACGTATACAGGATACGTTCATAAACCTCAGAAATGAACTTCCGCGTTTTCCTTGGCAAGACTCGATGGATCGGAGGCTCGCCGCGTGCATTGAAGAAGGAGGGGGTTACTTTGAAATCATTCTGCAATAAGTGCAATAGTGTATTGTATGTTTGTACTTTTTGTAAACCACAAGTGTCATTAAATAGTATCTAAGATCGCCTTTTTATTGTTTTAATTACCCAAATGTAGAGGCCTGTATCTCGGTAAGGGTTGGGAATCAGGCACATGTCGATATAATACTTTCTACTTAGAAATACCCAAAGAGTCAAATGGTGCATTCTTGACATTTCCTCCTGGGACACTCGTATATACACCCGTTGTTCTGAAAAAGACGTACGCAAAAGTCATTTTCTACTCACATTTATTAAATTATAAGCTCTCTCTCTCTCTCTCTCTCTCTCTCTCTCTCTCTCTCTCTCTCTCTCTCTCTCTCTCTCTCTCTCTCTCTCTCTCTCTCTCACGGCTTGGTAAAAACTTAAGGCTCACCCACTAAAATTCGTTCAGAGTCCGCCCACTAAAACTCGTTCAGCCAATGAATGTTTTGCTTTCTGAAAGTGTGGGTATGGCGAAGCAGTGGCGGCTTTACAGAGGAGGCATGTGAGGCAGGGTCTCCTCTGTTTTTATCACTATAAACTATGAAAGAGGATTTTATGGATAGTACGAAGGTAATTCAATAAGTATTCGCACTTTTTATTTTCACAATTTTATTTTCACATCTGATAGATTATAAACACATCACTTGTCAACATAGTCTCCCTGTTTCTCAATACACTTAGTCCAGCGATCTACAAGCTTCCTAATGCCATCATAAAATAATGTTTTTGGCTGTGTTCGTAGCCAGTCATGCACTGCCTCCTTCAGGTCATCATCGCCTTGGAATCGCTGACCTCTCAAAGCGTCTTTTAGTGGTCCAAACAGGTAAAAATCCGAAGGTGCCAGGTCTGGACTGTAGGCTGGATGGTCGAAAACTTCAAATTTAAGTTCTTGAAGGCATTTTCTAGTCTGTGCAGCGGTATGAGGGCGCTCATTGTCGTGTAACAGAATAACACCTTCCGACAATCTCCCTCTCCGTTTTGTGCGAATTGCTTACTTTAACTCATTCCGAAACATGTCAGAATACGATGCACTTGTCAGCGATTCCAAGGCGATGATGACCTGAAGGAGGTGGTGCATGACTGGCTACGCAAACAGCCAAAAAAACATTCTTTTGTGATGGGATTAGGAAGCTTGTAGATCGCTGGACTAAATGTATTGAGAAACAGGGAGACTATGTTGAGAAGTGATGTGTTTGTAATCTATCAGATGTGAAAATAAAATTGTGAAAATAAAAAGTGCGGATACTTATTGAATTACCCTCGTATTAATTTTATACGATCGTGACATGCAGAAAGTAGCGCATCTAACACTTTGTAATCCATTCTATTTATATAGCATATATTATAGACAATTTTGGACCTCCGTACTCTCCCTGACCACCAGCCGCCACTGGGGAGAAGTCTTTTCTTCAGCATGCCCCATTCTAGAGGGAGCCTTCTCCCCTGTCCTATAAATCAGTAGCAGGGACATACGCGAATCATTTTCTGTTTGGTTAAGCATTTCAATTGTTGCGTACAAACTTATAAACAAGAATGCAGTTGGAGGAACACTCGACTATCAAGTTGTAAGTTATTTTACGTGGCATACATTGTGCTCAACACAAATACTCTTATTCAATAGTGCTCTGAGTGAAATATATAGGATTTTTTTCTCCTCTGTCATTATTTATGTAGACGTGTGTTTTTTCTGAAGTTTTCGTGAATATGTGGTGCGCAATTTTAATCTATTATTATTTTATCTGAAAGGGTCGACTTCTCCATACACGAATGTCAAGACGAATATGCGACGCCAGCGGTGTATCTATGCTGTGATACAGGTGAGTAGCTATTTTTATCTACGGGGCTCCAATAAACCTTAGCTCTCCCGTCCATGGCCTAAACCATTAGAGGTACAGTAAAACTAAACATACCTTACAAAAGAGAATTTAATCCTGCATTTAATGAGAAACAATTAAAACTTGGTGTTCCCGCCATTGGCTTCCAAGACAGCCTGAATTCGCTTTGGTAGCTTGCCAAAAGTGACGTGAATAGATCTTGATCGTTACGCAAATTTACTAAAACAGTTTCAATGTGTTGCCGCATTGTATCCTTCGAAAATCGATTTGCTTCAGGTTCTTGAAACAAGGGACATTCAACCTTGTCCTTTATAACTGATCCAATGTGTTCACAGACGTTCAGGTCAGGAGAATTTCCTGGCCATTCTTCATTTCCAAAGAAATCGATCTCATGGTTCCGCAACAACTGTTGAGTGGCTAATGCCTTAAAGCAGGGGGCCTTATCGTGCAGAAGTGTGACCTGATCGACATCCATAACATTGTTTGGGCTTCTTAGAAAAGGAATGACATGCTGGGATAGAATAATATCACGAAAATACTATCCATCCCAACTCTGACCATTTGGCTTCAGCACCCACATGAGCTTCTTTGCAGTGAACAAAACAAACACACCAACACAGTCTGGACTTTTTAATAATTCGCGATAATGTTCATTGTCATCGATTTCATCTGGTGTTGTGGCCCACACTCGATCATTTTGGTAGTTAGGCCGCCGACGTGTTACGTAAACAAAAAATTCATCGGAGACAGCTAAATGCATGAAATCATCCACATCCCAATCTTCAAGATAATGGGCAAACCACATTCTGTCATCGATGTTAAGTTGAGTTTTTCTTGGCTTTGAAAGTTCATGCCAAGGCTTTAAATCTTGCCCATAACGGTACAGTCGAATGATCTCACCACTAACGATCTTTCCTCTTACATGACTTAATCGTCACTGCTCGAGCCGGGATGGGTGCCTCTCTCGTGTCGCGGATCTTGTAACACCGCTTCCTTTAGATCCTGACTAAAAAATACGCGGCGATTGTCCACGCATACCATGAAATGAACGTACGCATTAGCACTGTAAAATAACGATTTTTACGTAGAGAGTGGGGATTTTATATATATATATATAATATATATATATATACACAGTATATATATATATATATATATATATATATAATTATATATATATATATATATATATATATATATATATATATATATATATATATATTATATAATATATATATATATATTATATATATATAAGGGGTTCCGAAAACCTTAGCCCCCCCCATTTGCAGCTTACATGTTTACTTATATCGAAATAGTTTTTAGTGATTATAAAAATATATAAAATTCTTTATTTACTGCAGGTATTAAAATTACTCTAGCTAATAAAGTGATAATATAATGGCTTCTCAATTAATTGGTGATTCGGAGAGGCAACGTGTGATAGATCGCATACGAGCAATAATATTTCGGGAAGCTCGTGATGCTGAAGCCACACGTTCGTGGGTTCGTAAAAAGTTGCGAAGAAGTGAGGACTTCGTCAAAAGAAATTGGAATAAAACTTTGGATGAATGTGAAATGGATACAACCAAATCTGGGCACCCAAATTTGCCACTCTCTCAGGAAACAAAGGACATCATTGAAAGCGGTACGCGTAAGCGGAAAAACAGCTGTGCTAAACTTTCTAGAGAGATCGAAGTGTTGAGAGGAAAGATCGTTAGTGGTGAGATCATTCGACTGTACCGTCATAGGCAAGATTTAAAGCCTTGGCATGAACTTCCAAAGCCAAGAAAAACTCAACTTAACATCGATGACAGAATGTGGTTTGCCCATTATCTTGAAGATTGGGATGTGGATGATTTCATGCATTTAGCTGTCTCCGATGAATTTTTTGTTTACGTAACACGTCGGCCTAACTACCAAAATGATCGAGTGTGGGCCACAACACCAGATGAAATCGATGACAATGAACATTATCGCGAATTATTAAAAAGTCCAGACTGTGTTGGTGTGTTTGTTTTGTTCACTGCAAAGAAGCTCATGTGGGTGCTGAAGCCAAATGGTCAGAGTTGGGATGGATAGTATTTTCGTGATATTATTCTATCCCAGCATGTCATTCCTTTTCTAAGAAACCCAAACAATGTTATGGATGTCGATCAGGTCACACTTCTGCACGATAAGGCCCCCTGCTTTAAGGCATTAGCCACTCAACAGTTGTTGCGGAACCATGAGATCGATTTCTTTGGAAATGAAGAATGGCCAGGAAATTCTCCTGACCTGAACGTCTGTGAACACATTGGATCAGTTATAAAGGACAAGGTTGAATGTCTCTTGTTTCAAGAACCTGCAGCAAATCGATTTTCGAAGGATACAATGACGCAACACATTGAAACTGTTTTAGCAAATTTGCGTAACGATCAAGATCTATTCACGTCACTTTTGGCAAGCTACCAAAGCGAATTCAGGCTGTCTTGGAAGCCAATGGCGGGAACACCAAGTTTTAATTGTTTCTCATTAAATGCAGGATTAAATTCTCTTTTGTAAGGTATGTTTAGTTTTACTGTACCTAATGGTTTAGGCCATGGGCGGGAGAGCTAAGGTTTATTGGAGCCCCGTAGATAAAAATAACTACTCACCTGTATCACAGCATAGATACACCGCTGGCGTCGCATATTCGTCTAGACATTCGTGTATGGAGAAGTCGACCCTTTCAGATAAAATAATAATAGATTAAAATTGCGCACTACATATTCACGAAAACTTCAGAAAAAACACACGTCTACATAAATAACGACAGAGGAGAAAAAAATCCTATATATTTCACTCAGAGCACTATTGAATAAGAGTATTTGTGTTGAGCACAATGTATGCCACGTAAAATAACTTACAACTTGATAGTCGAGTGTTCCTCCAACTGCATTCTTGTTTATAAGTTTGTACGCAGCAACTGAAATGCTTAACCAAACAGAAAATGATTCGCGTATGTCCCTGCTACTGATTTATAGGACAGGGAGAAGGCTCCCTCTAGAATGGGGCATGCTGAAGAAAAGACTTCTCCCCAGTGGCGGCTGGTGGTCAGGGAGAGTACGGAGGTCCAAAATTGTCTATAATATATGCTATATAAATAGAATAGATTACAAAGTGTTAGATGCCCTACTTTCTGCATGTCACGATCGTATAAAATTAATACGAGGGTAATTCAATAAGTATCCGCACTTTTTATTTTCACAATTTTATTTTCACATCTGATAGATTAGTGCCCTCCACTTCAACAGTAACACAGCAACTTGTACACAGTAGCATATCATTCGAACTGGTGAGCAGCGTCACCACCACCCAATCCGTGACTAGAAACCGGTACGTAGTCAGGATGGACCCACGAGTCATGTATAGCAACTGCTTTGAACACGGACTGAGGCCCATGGTTGAGCGTATCGTGGAGTTTGCTCTTCAGAGCAGTGAAGGACGTGAAGCTAGGACGCGACTGGCCCTCGGATTCGGGTCAGATGATATTGATAGAGATGCTTTTTGGGTAGTAATCAGTGATGGTTAGTATCTAGATACATGTATCGCCGATACGTATCGATCGATACTTTTGTATCGGTATCGGTATCGCTTTAGCTACTTGACAAAAGTATCGATTTATCGGTATCGCTAAGGTCAATTTTCTTAAATGTATCGAAAAAATTCGATACTTCGATACATCGATACATTAATAAGAAGTTCAAATTAAAGTGGATGACAATAAAAGGCAAATTTAATACTAACATTGTCAGAAAGAGGGTTCAAGAAATGTTGTTTAATGCTGTTAAGAGCCTCAGCGAGCAGACCCCCCAGCAACAATTAAGTGATGCTGCATCTGACGGAAGTGCAGATGATTTCTTCTGTTATGAGTCTGCTTCCACTAATGTCTCTGCAACCCAAGATTCCACTGAGATGGAAGTTTTACAGTATCTGGGTGCCGGTCATTCTCTCCAATCTCTGAGGCAGTACCCAGGAATTCTACGGGTCTTCCTGAAGTATAACACACCACTACCATCCTCTGCTCCTGTAGAACGGTTGTTTAGTTTGGCTCGTCACATTCACGCTCCAAAAAGGAATAGACTGTCTGACCAGATGTTTAGCCAGCTGGTATTTTTGAAGGGTAATAGTAATTACTTTTAAGTGTTAGTGTAATATTTTCAGTCATTCATGTATCCTACAAAATTAAAACATACTTTCATTAAATAAAGCAATTGTTTTTATTTACATCTATAAAACCCATTAAAATGTCGTTGATTTTACTTACAGTGCGTACAAATTACTAGTATAAACAATAATATCTAATACCTACATATTAAATGAATAATTATAAAAATGTACCGACGATACATGTATCGGCGATGCATGTATCGGTATCGGTATCACTTAAGACATCTAGAAAGTATCGGCGTATCGGTATCGCCTAAGACGTTCTTCATGTATCGATGTATCGGTATCGCTTTAGCGATTTTCATGTATCGATGCCCATCACTGGTAGTAATACCCTTCAGACGTCTGGTCGCCGTAGATGTAGAGTACATTTTGGGGCGTATAATGTAGACGTCTCAAAGCGGCACCGAGCTTAATGTGGAGAATTTCACGATTGATATAGATCAGGTCTTCCGACCTGAAGGTCAAAACGCAACGCCTTATATTCTTAACAATTACCAGATATACAAAAGACACTAATTTCGATCGCGGTTGCGGCTTTATAGCATTAGTCTTAGCTCATATGTTCACTGTGGTAAATACAGCTGCCCAAAAAATTTGGATGCCTACGGTAGTGGAGCGTGCACGTAAACTGGCTGTAGATTGTAGACTTGAATTTGACTGTGATATGGGGCCTGAAGAGCTGCGAAGGATAGAACAGGAAATGGGTGTACGTATAGTTGTTTGGATTGGACGATAGTCGTAGGACTGTGTATGTTTTTAAAAGCAGCGTGAGAGAACTACAAAGCCCCTACTTATTTTAGTCTTGTCTGGGTCAACCTATCTACCCATCCGTAATATAGGGGCTCTTTACGCGAGTTATGATAAAAGCCGAAAATATGGAAGACGTCACGATTTGTGTAAGGGTTACCTCGAGTTTACAAATGACCTGTTGAAACATTGTAAGGAGTGCCACATGGTTTGCTGCCCCAGATGTGAAAGTCGTGTAGTTGAGACTGAAAAGTGTGATTGTAATGTATGTAAGCGCAAGTTTTTCAATAATACCTGTTTTGGCCTCCATAAATCAAATAGCACGTGTAGGAAAATGAGAACTTGCGAGTGTGGTATGTTTCATACAATGGACAACTGGGGGAAATTCGAGCACAAATGCGATGAAATTCACTGTTCGACATGCCATGAAGAATATAAAATTGGAAACCTTTATTTAACTAACTAAATCTGCTAAAACATACATACATCCACAGGTCTGTTCAAATAAGTGAGAAACACTCTTCAAATACACATTTGAACATTTGAACACATTTGAATTTGAATTTTCATTATAGAGGTTTTCAAATACTAACCGGGCCTTCAATGTTATTCCGATGTCCGCCATTGAAGGCCCGGTTAAGTCAACTGTATGCCCTTGACAATTGGTTAGGTTAAGTCGTATTATTTTCGTTAAAACTGATGAAAATAACACAATTTAACCTAACCAATTGCCAAGGGCATACAGTTGACCTAACCGGGCAAATGATCTTGTACGAAATGACCAAGGTGGAATTTCAGCCATTTCGCGTAATGGCTGAAGATTTTAGTCATTTCGCTAAATGACCAAGTGAAACAGCCATTTCGCGAAATGACTAAAAGTTTCAGCCTTTACGCGAAATGGCTGGTTACACACTTTGACTGTAACATATATATAGGGTGTCCAAAAAAAACTATATACTCTTTATAGCATCATATATTTTATAATTTAAAAAAAATCAAACAATATATTGTTATAGCAATTGCCAATGAAAGGTAAATTAGTAATCTAAGTGATCAAAATGTTATAGCGAGTTGTTTACATATAAAATTTAATTAACTACGCCAAGTGCTCAAAATGTTCTCCGGCGGCATGAATGCACTTTCAGTACAACAAAATCGTGTGGTCTGATGAAGCTGAATGGCACAGTAAATCGACAACTGCAGGTACTGGTCACTTGATAATCCACACGTTTATGTGGATAAACATGTTAATTTACCAGGATTAACAGCATGGTGTGGTTTATCATCCAGGGGTTTGGTTGGACCATTTTTCTTTAATGGGACAGTTACCGGTGCCGCATATCTCGACATGCTGCGGACAGAAATTTTACCTGCAGTTCGGAAGTTGTTTGGAAACGACGACTTTTACTTTCAACAAGATGGAGCCCCCCCCTCATTATCATTGTGATGTCAGAAGGTACCTCGATGAAACGTTGCCTAACCGTTGGATAGGACGAAGAGGAAGCGTTGAGTATCCTCCACGTTCACCGGACTTGACTCCACTTGATTTTTACTTGTGGGGCTACCTGAAGGATGCAGTTTATGGTACAAGACTTGCAACACTCGAACACCTTAAGGATGCAATTAGGGAAAAGTGCGGGACCATCACAGCATCCACATTAGTCCATGTCTGCGAATCAGTTAGTCGACGCATTCAAAAGTGCATTCATGCCGCCGGAGAACATTTTGAGCACTTGGCGTAGTTAATTAAATTTTATATGCAAACAACTCGCTATAACATTTTGATCACTTAGATTACTAATTTACCTTTCATTGGCAATTGCTATAACAATATATTGTTAGGTTTTTTTTTAAATTATAAAATATATGATGCTATAAAGAGTATATAGTTTTTTTGGGACACACCCTGTATATATATATATATGCGGGGTGTCAGGAAATGATTGCCCCCCCCCCCCTGTAGAGCAAAAACTAGAAGAGATAGATAAAAACCGGCGAGACCACTTGAAAGAGCGTTAAAATCTGAATAAAAACCATTATATTCTACTCCTGTGATTTTAATTCTTACCATTTTTTTCCCCACAGAAACCATGGCATCATCTATTTTGAACGATTCAGAGAAAAAGCGAGTTCTTGACCGCATTCGAGCTGTCACATTTCGTGAAGCAAAGGAAGCTGGTGCAACTTTCATAACTCGACACTGGGTGGCTGAGAGATTAAAAAGATCAGAAGACTTTGTCAAAAGGAATTGGAATAAGAATCCTGAAGATTGTGAAACAGAATTTCGAGGAGGAAGACCGGAGAAATTATCTCAAGAATCGAAAGACATTGTGCTTGCTGCATCACGGCGCCGAAAGAAGAGCTGCTCTGAGGTAGCGAAAGAGATACTTATCCGTCGTGGTAAGATAGTCAATCGGCAACTTGTGCATCAATTTCGAGTTCGCCAAGGCTTGAGTGCTTGGCATGAAATAGCTAAGCCACGGAAGAGTGACCTTAATATTGAAGATCGGCTATGGTTTTGTGATTATCTTGAGGAATGGACGGAAGACGATTTCCTTCACTTGGTTGTCAGCGATGAATTCTTTGTTTATGTCTCCAGAACACCAAATTTTCAGAATGATCGGGTTTGGGCAACAACTCCTGATGAAGTCCCAGACGACCAGAAGTATCGAGAAATAGTAAAAAATCCAGCATGTGTGGGTGTTTTCATTATGTTCTCTATTCGGAAGCTCATCTGAGTTATCAAACCGAGAGGAACCAGTTGGGATGGGCCTTATTTTCGAAATGTAATTTTAGCCCAACATGTAATTCCGTTTTTGAAAGACACCGAGTGTGTTTTGGATGTTGAACAGGCAACCTTTCTTCACGACAAAGCCCCCTGTATGAAAGCACTTGCGACTCAACAACTGCTTAAGGACAATAACATTGATTTTTTCGGAAATAATGAATGGCCTGGCAATTCTCCCGATCTTAATGTCTGTGAACATGTCGGATCCATCATGAAGGATCGGGTGGAGTCCTTAATGCTGGAACAACCCATTCAGAATCGGTATTCAACAGAAATTATGACTGCAAAGATCAACGAAGTCCTTGAAGAAATGAGTCATGATACCGATCTCTTTGAGACACTTCTGGGATCATACCCCCGTCGATTAATGGCCGTCAGAGCTGCAAATGGGGGCAACACCCGATATTAAAACAAGTGTTTTTTATTCAAAATTAAACGCTCTTTCGCGTGGTTTTGTCTGTTTTTTTCTATTCCTTTCAGTTTCTTCTGTACAGGGGGGGGGGCCAATCATTTCCTGACACCCTTTATACTTTATAATTTGATACTTGTTTCACTGTGATATGTATTATGTATGATAATTAGAATACAGTATCTTTAACTGGTATAAATTTAAGAAATAAAACATCACCTTACCTTATTTATTTATACATGAACTCCAATCTTGGTTTTAATGCACATTCTTCAATTACTTTGTCGTGCAACATTTTATTCTTCTCTAGCGATATTACAATTTCTTTCTCTATGGCAATTCTTGCTGAACTAGACAACCTCTCCTCTGACATGGTATTCCGTAGGTACGTCTTTATTCTGTTAAGCGTTGAAAAAACTTCTTTCCGTTATATGCGCACTAGTTTGCATGGCGCATGACCGTTATCTAAATTATGTAGTGTTATGTAGTGGGTTTTACAAAATAAAACGCGGATAATATCCTTTATTTATTAAAATTTGCAATATTTAATAATATTTTAATAAATAAATCTTCATTTGCATACCTTTTTCTCCATACGAACTCGCATAAACAGTAATTTTTGTTGTTGTTGTTGTTAATATTTATCTGTTGCCTGCTTAGACCTAGTTTAGTCTGAATATTATTGTTGTAGTGTGAGCATATGATAATGCAGTGCTGTGATCTATCTACTTGTGAGTTACCCCCGGTCAATTGAATGCCCAGTTAGGTCAATTGAATGCCAGGTTAGGTCAATTGAATGCCCGCTGCCCGGTTAGGTCAACTGTACGCCCTTGACGATTGGTTAGGTCATGATATTTTCGGGTCTTTTCGGTTTTAGGTCCGACATTGGATTTTTTCCATATTTTTGGTATAGACGTACATTTTTAGGCTGATTCCATTTCTACAATCCATTTCTTGGAGAAATAAACAGGAAAAAATTATGGCCCAAAACTTGTATTCAAATATCCACCTATACTTAACCTAACCTAACCTACCCTACCCTACCCTACCCTACCCAAACCTAACCTAACCTATGTTCGCGCGGCGAAAAAACCACGCCGGAAGGCAGTTTCCTGAACAATGGGTGTTCGGCGGAGTATGCCGCGAAACCAATGAAGTATTTATGTACGCTGTTCCGAATCGTTCGCGTCAAACGCTGGAGGCATGCATCAAAACATGCATTCGACCGGGAACGACGATAATGAGCGACAAATGGAAAGCGTATGAACGCATCGAACAGCTCGAAGGGTACAGCTTCAGTCATAAAACAGTGAACCACAGCGAAAACTTCGTGGACCCTTCAACTGGAGCACACACGCAACGGTAAAGTCGACGTGGAACCAACTCAAACGCGGTAATAAGCGCCGGTGTGGTACGCACCGTTCCATGATCGACTCGTATCTCTGCGAGTTTCTCTGGCGTCGCCGACTCGCGGGCAAAGATCTAGTACGCCAAATGCTGAACAATATTGCGCAGTTTGGCAAGTAGAAAACTTTGGTTTGTGTCCCGTTCTGTGTTCTGGAAACCTGTAAACGTAATAAACTTGCACATAACTTTTTTCGTGTTTATTTCTCCAAGAAACGAATTGCTGAAATGGAATCAGCGTAAAAATCTACGTCTATACCAAAAATACGAAAAAAACTCCAATGCCGGACCTAAAACCGAAAAGATCCATATTTTCGTTAGTTTTAACGAAAATATCACGACTTAACCTAACCAATCGTGAAGGGCGTACAGTTGACCTAACCGACCATTCAATTGACCTAACCGGGCATTCAATTAACCGGAGGCCGCACAGCAACCAGATCTTTTCAGTTTGGCATACTGCGGATTTTCGAACTGAAAATTTGTATACTAATAAATTTTTATATTCTAATAACGAAAATGACATTATTTTCCATGAAAACTGATTAGAATTCGACGCAAACTGTACAAAACTGAATACTAAAATGCTAGTTACCATGGAAACCGTTATTTCTTAATTTTACTTTATCTTCTGCGCATTTCTCCATGAAAAAAAATATTATTTCTGTTGTCAGGACATTAATTAAGATACAGTATATGTATAATAAAAATTTCAGGCTATTATGCAGCTAAGGGGCGTCGCGGCTTTATAAACATACACTACCCTTTTCGACTTTAGAAATATATGTACATTACATTACAATTAATTATATACTGGGGAAATATCATTTTATGGTGAAGTTTAAGGAAATTATGTTAGAAAAAACGAATTTGCCGCTATCGCCGCCATGATCAACATGGCGGACGTCAACCAATCACCAAGCGACACGCGCTCTCGTAATGTCATCCAGGCAATCAAATTTAAACCTGGCTCTATCCCAGGTTTAAAATCGCGCCATTTCTCAGTCTAAATTCCAAGTTCATCGTTATTTTTTAAAATTATTGTTGTAGTGTGAGCATGTGATAATGCAGTGCTGTAATGTATCTACTTGTGAATTGTCCCCAGTCAATTGAAGTCGTGATATTTTCGTTAAAACTAACTAAAATATCATGACTTAACCCAACCAATCGTCAAGGGCGTACAGTTAACTTATCCGGATATTCAATCGGCCCGGTTAGCTTAATTGAATACCCGGATAGGTCAACTGTACGCCCTTGACGATTGGTTAGGTTAAGTCATGATATTTTAGTTAGTTTTAACGAAAATATCACGACTTAACCTAACCAATCGCCAAGGGCGTACAGTTGACCTAACCGGGCATTCAATTAACCTTAGTTATTTAATTGGTGATAATTAGTTTTTTCTGCATTATTTGGTGATAATTCTTGTTTTTTCTGCTACTTTTTCGTGCTTTGTGCAGTGGTATCCAAAACACTTTAAAACTGGTGTTTTTCATAATTCCACAACTATTGAAGTATCTACTACACAAAGCATGAAAAAACGTGCAAAAAAAAAATTATCAGCGAACTCGGCGACGCCCCTTAGCTGCATAATTACCAAATTTCAGCTAAATCCCGTGGGGTCGTCCATTTAGAAAAAATCCGACGATTGGTTAGGCTAAGTCGTAATATTTTCGTTAGTTTTAACGTTTTATTTGATTAGGTATGCGCGGACAAAGTTGGGTAACGCAAATTACGCTAGAATAATGTAGGGGAACGTAAACTACACTAGGATAATGTAGGGGTACGTAAACTACACTAGGCACCACAGGGGGACGTAAACTACACTTGCTCCAAAATTTCTTTTGCATGTTTGCACTGACAAAAATCGGAGTCCTGAAAGATATATTTCAATTCTGACGTTAAAGCTTTTACGTCAAATAGATTACTGTACTCATATTCAAGTGCTTCAATTAAGTTTTTGCGAAAATTTTCTTTATATACTGCAAACATTAATGAATTCAACAGCTCAAAAAATGAGAACTCCTGAATACATTCAAATCGTTCCTTCAAAGCTGTTACATAGTTACTCAGAATGATAAAGTAAATTTCTTTAAAGTCTCACTTTTTCTCCAAGTCTCTTAGTAGGGGGAGGAATGGTCCGACAACTTACTCACATGCAACTCGTTGACGTCACCACGTGACGTCATACCAATAGCAATTAGTCTATTAATTCGTTCTTTCACCAAATTTTTCTTTGAAGTAAATTAATTTTTAAATGTTAAGTAACTTGGACAATTATTATCTACCCAACCCACCTTATAAAGTATATAATATGCATATTATTGAAAACAAGATTAAGTTTAAAAAAAAAGATTTGGTAATTCAGCGCAGCATTTTGAATATTTGACACAGCAGCAAGTCGTCAGGCACATGCCAATTTGCCTGACTTCGAACATTAAAAACTTGATTATTCGGTGGATACAAAGTAATAAATCAATTAAAATACTAATTAGTTTTACGTATAGTGAATATCCAAATGACTTTATAACATTATAAATAAATCATAAGATTTACATGATAACATGTTTCAAAGAGAGATGTCAGGTTTAAAATTGTTTGCCTGACAAGACGTGGAATTGTGCATTTTTATGCGAGTTGTAAGGCTTTGTTATTTGAGAAGATGCATAATAATATAATAATAATTAACTTTATGTACAGTCAGTGTATATGCAAATAGCTATATAACCTCATTTATAAATCCTAACATGATCATTATAACATGTTTTGTAAAGTCAAAATCTTTAGCCACGTAACTTCCCTCTCTTCCAGCGTCTCTCCCCACCCTCACTGCAGAAATCATAGATGGATGGATGGACATTTTTAGCCTAACAACTTGACAAGAGATCGGATTGTGTATTGTTAGTTTTTTATGTTGGTTGTTTTAAGTCCCTAGCAGGAGAGATAACAGGTCAGGCTCAGCCTGACCTGCCTGACCCGCCTGACCCCCTCCGTCACAACTGATATATATATATATATATATATATATATATATGTATGAAATAACATGCATGATCACGGGTAGTTTTTGTATGAAACAAAAATGCCCCCCACCCACCTCAAGACCCTGAGAAGGAGTCGCGAGCACTACCATCACAATACGACGTAATAAAAGTTAACACAACGATTTCGGGTTCAGAGATGTTTTACGATGTCAACTCTCCCACACTCGAGGTAACAGTAGCATTTAATCCAAATCACTTTGGTATGGCACTGGGACATGGGCGTAGCCAGGAGAAGGCCACTGGGGCCATGGTCCCCCACAAATTGTGCTAGTGTTAGTTTTGAGATACACTAATGTCATTCCCTACATATATAATTATCTTACACGAGGTGGTTAAACTGCTGCTTTATGTTCAAAATGAGAGCGATATTTAGTAAAAAAAATGTGAAATATCGGATTTCAGTTTTCCTATCTTCACCCTATATTAATTTTGATGGCATGGCCCCCCCACCCCCATTAAAAAATCCTGGTTATGCCCATGCACTGGGACCCCATATATGGAATAACACATGAGTATGCGTGGTTTTTGTATGAAACATTGTCATACCTCGAATGTAGGAGGCCTAACATCGTAAGACACCTCTGGACACGAAAGCGTTAAGGTTCGAGTCTTGGGGGGCATTTTTGTCAGAGCTGGGCACTTGCGGCATATTGCGGTACTGCGGTACTGCTGCACTACCAAACCGGTACCAAACCGGTACGCGGAAATTTGAATGCGGTAGCGGTACTGCGGTACTTTCAGCGATCCTTTGCGGTACTGCGTTATGGGGGCCCGGGGTGGTAGTGCGGTGGTACCGCAAGTACCGCAGTACCGCAAAATATGCCGCAAATGCCCAGCTCTGATTTTTGTTTTATATATATACAGAGTGTCCCAAAACAACGTATACATTTTTAAAAAACTTATAACAGGCGAACCCACTAACGGATTCAGATGATTTTTATTTCTTTTTATAGGTAAAATATACAACTTCGAAATAATAGATAGTTTAATTTGTTTTAAACACGTAAGTGTTTGAAATGTCGACCATTGACATCAATGCACCACTGCGCTCTTTGATTCACTGATTGGCAGACTTCAACAAAAATGTTTGTAGGGATATTTCTACACGCTTCTTCAACTGTGCTCTTTAGTTGTTCAAGTGATGTAGGTCTTCTACTGTATACTTCATTTTTCAAATGACCCCATAAAAAAAAGTCAAGTGGGTTCAAATCTGGTGAACGTGGTGGATACTCGATACTACCTCGTCGTCCGATCCACCGATAATGAAATGTTTCATCAAGGTAGTTCCTGACATCCTGATGGTAATGAGGAGGTGCTCCATCTTGTTGAAAGTAAATGTCCTCATCTCCGTATAACTGTCGAATTGCAGGAAAACCTTTTCCCCGAAGCATGTGAGGTAGCTATGGCCGGTAACTGTACCATCGAAAAAGAATGGACCAACCAAACCTTTGGAAGAAAAACCACACCAGTCAGTTATACCCGGTAAATTTACATGTCGTTCCACATAAATGTGTGGATTTTCTTGTGACCAGTATGTGCAATTATGACGATTAATTATACCATTCAACTTAAATGTAGCCTCATCAGACCACACAATTTTGTCCGCAAATTGGCCATCTTCTGTGTTTTTTTACTCGAAACCATTCGCAAAACTGGATTCTGCGATCCGGATCATCCTCATTCAAGGCATGTAATAATCTCGGGATGTAAGATTTCCATTTAGCATTCTTCAGAATTCTGTGGACACTTGCCTTACTTTTCCCTGTTTCACGAGCACATTGTCTCACAGATTTTCTTGGTGATCGGTTGAATACCTGTAGCACTTCATCAGAAGTGTTAGCATCTGTTGATGTCTTTGGACGCCCAGTCGCTTGCTTGTACACATCATGCACAGTACCGTATACTTCAAATTTCTCACAGATACGTGAAATGGTAAGTCGAGTTGGAGGATTAGTTCCAAAATTGTCTCTCCACTGTTGTTGAACCTTTGATATCTTCTCAACTTTAAAATACGACTTTAGTATCCATTTTCGTTGCTCAAATGATAAGCGCACACTTCCATTTTCCATGTTTACTGTAGGCAGGCAAGGCTATTAATAATTTCGATTTTGTATCTCCTTAGGCTAGCCAAGGCTGTTAACAATTTCGCTTTTGTATCTCCTTAGGCTATAGGCTATAAAAAGAAATAAAAATCACCTGAATCTGTTAGTGGGTTCTCCTGTTATAAATTTTTAAAAAATGTATACGTTGTTTTGGGACACTCTGTATATATAATATATATATATATACTGTATATATGAAAACAGTCCCGAAAATTATGAAATAAAAATATTACATCACAGCACGATAGTATTTCCATTATTCTGCTCGTCACGTTTTATTCGAACTTTTGCACTGGTTGGTGTTATGAAGGGGTTTCACTGTGATAGCCTTAATTAACATGGTTTTGACTGATAATTGCCGTTTGTTCATCTCTGAACAAAGTTTGATGCATTAGTCCTCGGTTCATGCTTCACGGCTCGTGATGAGGCTCAGAGCTGGGCATTTGCGGCATATTTTGCGGTACTGCGGTACTTGCGGTACCACCGCACTACCACCCCGGGCCCCCATAACGCAGTACCGCAAAGGATCGCTGAAAGTACCGCAGTACCGCTACCGCATTCAAATTTCCGCGTACCGGTTTGGTACCGGTTTGGTAGTGCAGCAGTACCGCAGTACCGCAATATGCCGCAAGTGCCCAGCTCTGAATTTATTGAGGCTCTTACGTCACGTTCAGTTATAGTGTTGTTTTATAAAGTTATAACTTTGGGAACTGTTCTCGAGATAGATGTCCAATCTCGGCAACTTTTGTCTTTGTCGATGAAGCACCATCCAAATTAGGGGCTTCTCCTTTAACATTTATTTCAAAGTCAGTTAAATCTTTGTCATACGCCATTTTTTAAATTCATTCTCTCCTTTATACAGAAACATATTAAAACCATAGATGTTCTCATTATCCGTATATCGATTTTCTATAAAGAATATGACGCCAGTACAGATATCAAAATGTAGCTCCAAAAATGTGTGTGTTTCCATGATTCTGATCAACCTCTGTTGATTAATATACTGTATATATATATAATACAATGACACTCGTAAGTATTCGTACAGAGAAATATTTCAGTTTGTAACATGTAGAGGATAATTAAAAGTTTACCCTTCGTTTGAAAAATTTAACAAATAAAAAATTAGTTTTTAATTAGTAAAACATCAAAGAATTTGAAGAAAATAAAAAAGTTAAAATGCAAAAGTTTTCGTACATTTATTTACAAAATTATTTAATACTTTATGTGTCCACCTTAGGCTTGAATAATTTAAAATTTTGATCAGTAGTTGGCTGTTTATTGATTAAAGATTGTTGGCAAGTCTGAATTCTAGAATTTTCTCTGTGGATCTTCATGGAAGACGGATGACTGTACAAGCCATTAATGAGCAATGAATGGGTCGTGGTAATAAAGAGTTGTCTACAGTTCTTAAGAAATTTGTTATTGCTATACACGAGTTTGGAAAGAGTTATGGGAAGATAGGAAAAGAATCTGGGATTCCATTTACGACGGTTGCTGCAGTTATAAAGAAATGGAAAAGCTTTGGAACAATCAAAACTCTACCAAGGTGTAGACGATCTTGTAAGATTTCAGAACGTACAGCTAGACCGACTGAAAGAATGGCTGCTGCGAATCCACGAGTGACTGCGGTTGATATTTGCCAAACATTAAGACTATCTAAGTTCGATGTTCATCCCTCTACTGTACGTAGTACATTGAGAAAGAATGATCTGCGTGTAAGAGTTGAACGAAGAAAACCTCTGCTACGAAAAGTGCAAAAAGAAGCTCGTTTAAAGTAGGCGAAGGATCATCAAAATAATGGATTTGCATTCTGGAAGAAAGTTCTCTAGACAGATGAAGAAAAAATTTAATTATTCGGGAACAACGAACAATGGTAAGTTTGGCGAAAATCAAATACTGCATTCAGGAAAAAAACACCCTTCTTACGGTTAAACATGGTGGTGGTAGGTTACTTCTATGGGGATACTTTAGTGCTCCTGGTCCAGGGAAGGGTGTCGTTATCAATGGCATCTTGAATTCGAAGAAGTATCAGGAAATTCTAGAGTTCGAGAGTTGCGAATGGGTCGCGAGTGAGTACTGCGACAAGATAATGATCCAAAACATAAAAGTAAGCACGCCATAAAATGACTTCAACAAAAGAATTTCAAGCTTCTCGAGTGGCCCAGCCAAAGCCTAAATCTCAATTTAATCGAGAATTTATGGTTTGATTTGAAAAAAAAACTGTCCGCAAGAGAAACCCTTCGAATTTGAATGAATTGCAACAATTTCCTATAGAAGAATGGTCTAAAATCTCGAATGAGAGATGTCGAATCATTGAAGTCATTCAAGCAAACGGGGAACACACAAAATATGAAATGATTTTGTTCGTAAATGTACGAAAATTTTGCAGTTTAACTTTATTTTATTTTCCTTAAATTCTTTAATGATTTTCATTATACGTTGGAGTTAAACTCATTTTTTTTATTTGTTAAATTTTCCAAACAAACGAACGGTAAATTTTTCATAACCAGCCTATGCATGGTACAAAACATAAGACGAATATAACAAATATTTCTCAGTACGAATATTATGAGCGCCACTATATATATATATATATATATATATATATATATATATATATATATATATATATATATAACGGGTGTGCCATAAAAAGGATACATTTTAAAAAGGCTATAAAATCAACATTTGTCATTTAATTTTAATAAAACTTCTACACAATAAAACGTATGTATTTATCTATATGCAAACAAGTTTTCAGACTAAAATATCAAATAATTCAAATTCTATCAACATTTAACGAAAGAGTATGATTTTTCTACTTAACATGCAAAAATTATTAATCCTTTTTAATTTTTTTTTTTTAAATAATTTTTAACGTAAAATTTACCTGAAATTATTAAAAAAATTATTCGAAATGCTTTTCTTCCATTCCAATAACTTTGTTTATTCTTGGCCGGAATTCATCTATGGCTCGATTTACTGTTCATGTGGAAGCTCTTCCTATTTCTGAATGATGATCTCGCATAAATGAGCGACATGTTTTATTCTAGTCCTGTAGACTCGCTCTGCTAAGTTCTCCCATATTCCGGAAATATGGTTTCAGGATTTTTTGGCAGACCACCTCCGAGCAGTGTTCGCAGAAATTTGCAAAATTTCCCTTATGAATTTCAGGTTAATGGGATTGTAGAGACATCGATATCGACTTCAGAATTAATGAGCTGACGTTTGGTGTTGCGAAGGACGTCAGCAAACAAACGCGACACCACACCGATACGAGATTTGATTTCCTCGGACACCATGAAAACTCTCGAGGCAACGATGATATGACGTAATGATACCAAAATATGAATACGATGTTGCAACTAACAAATCGGATGTCCCAGACTCCCAGTTCTCTTTTTAAACAAACCATGCTAAATTTACTTTTTTTTTCAGAGAGAGAGAAGTATAACTTTAAAAATGTGATAAAATATTCTGATAAAAACACCACGACTTCCGCAACACGCCTTATCTTTTCTTTAAGATTTTAATTTCTACAAACTAAAACCACACCAGACTTAAATGTTTGCTGCACAGCGTCCATTTTGCGGATTTTATTGTAGCTAATGTGAGACGATTTTATTCACTTTTATGTAACAACAAAAGGTCAAAATCTTTTATTGTAAATATGAGTAAGTCCTTCTAAAGAGTGGTTTACTGATGCCCACATATCCGTGAAGTTCTGCAGTTATATCGGTAAACAGATACTGTTCTGTACTTAAAGTTTCCGATATATATATATAACGTAAAGAACGACGCTTGAATAGAACATCATTCCGCGCAAGATGAGGAGGGAGAACGAACAAATGAAAAAATGAGGTAACCACCCGGGAATCGAACCCGGGATCTTCCGATTGCCGGTCAGATATGATAACCATTACACCATGGGCCTCACTCGATCAGAAGTCGTAATTCTCCTACATACGCGCAGAAACCAATGCCCGAGGGGGCACCTCCCGCATGCCGCACCTATATATACATTTCAACTGCAAACACACAGTATAATTAACGTAAAGAACGACGCTTGAATAGAAGAAGAATCCGCGCAAGATGAGGAGGGAGAACGAACAGTTGAAATGTATATATAGGTGCGGCATGCGGGAGGTGCCCCCTCGGGGCATTGGTTTCTGCGCGTATGTAGGAGAATTACGACTTCTGATCGAGTGAGGCCCATAGTGTAATGGTTATCATATCTGACCGGCAATCGGAAGATCCCGGGTTCGATTCCCGCGTGGTTACCTCATTTTTTAATTTGTTCGTTCTCCCTCCTCATCTTGCGCGGGATGTTCTTCTATTCAAGCGTCGTTCTTTACGTTAATTATACTGTGTTTGCAGTTGAAATGTGTGTGTATATATATATATATATATATATATATATATATATATTTAAAATTGAAACCGTTAAAATCCCAAAATTTACCCGCGAGTTTGTGTTTTCTTTTTAACATCAGGGATTTTGTGATATATATACAGGGTGTACATAAAGTCAGGACCTATTTTTATGAAGCACTGGGAAATTATATGGAATTCAATGATAAAGTGGTAACATTTATTAAATAATTAAGAGTAGGATTCGACGTGACGCCCATCAGTATCCCTGCACAGCTCAAATCGTTCCGCAGCATTTCTAAACACATTCTGGAGCATTTGCGGGGTTATGTTATCTGCAGCAGTTCGTATACGTGTACGTAAGTTTTCAAGACTCGTAATCTTCGTCTGATAGACGTGCGATTTGATAAAGCCCCATGCAAAGAAATCTAAAGGGGTTAAATCTGGTGATCTCGCTGGCCAAGGTCTGTTGCTTCCGCGTCCGATCCAGCGATTTGGAAAACGTCCATTTAGATAATCCTGAACAATTTTGGCATAGTGACAAGGAGCACCATCATGTTGATAGACGACGGTACTAACAATCCTATCCCCAATCAGGTGAGGTTCAAGGAATTGCTGCAACATGTCCAGATAAATAAGCCCCGTAACTGTAGCTTCAGCAAAGAAAAAAGGACCATAAACCTTAGATTTTGTTAAATTCATCCAGACATTAACTTTAGGTGAGTCTCTTTCCCAATTTTGGACGAAATCATTCGGTCTTTTATCTGCCCAAATTCGACAGTTATGGCGATTTACTTTTCCACACGTATGGAAAGTGGCTTCATCACTAAAGAGAATGTTGTCCATTAAATTATCACTCCAGATTTGTTCTACGAGATCAGCACACACAGCACTTCGTCGAGGGAAATCTTCCTCATGTAAATCATGTAAAACCTGCAAATGATAGCTTTTCTTCTGCAAATTAACTTTCAGAATTTTGTGCACAGATGACGTCGGGAGGCCGAGTCTGTGTGATGCAGCACGAACGGACGTACGTGGCTCCTCAGTGATAATTCCGCGTACTGCATTCACGGTAAGATCTGACATACACGGTCGTCCTGATCTTGCTTCATCATTTACAGATCCCGTTCGTTTAAATTTGTTCACCAATTTTCATATTGTCTTGTCTATTGGCCCCGGCTTATGAAATCTCCTTCTAAACTTCTCTCTGATGTCATTGTATTTCTTTCCCTCGATTCGCCAAATTACTATTGCCACACGCTCTTCTGTATTCATTCTAAGGTAGGCTGACCATATTTCCTTGAGACAAAAACGGGACATTGGGATGGCAAAAAAGGGACGGGGGTTATGTAATATTCTGTATTCATGAAAAAGTAAGTATATAAACATATTGAGCTTACAATTATTCTTCAGTGACAGAACCCATACAAAAACCCATACAAAACGGTACTGTCCCGTTCAAAACGGTACGTATGGTCAGCCTATTCTAAGGGCTTCTGAAAAGAAAAATAGAAAAAAATAATTATTTCACAAAAATAGATCCTGACTTTATGTACACCCTGTATATATATATATATATATATATATATATATATACAGGGTGTTTGAAAACTTTCTGTACAAATTGTAATGGGGGATAGGCAACACCAAGACAAACCCTTTTCGTCTATAAGTGTATGTTCGCTGACGTTACCATTCGGCGCGAGAGGGCGCCGCTGCAATTGGCTAAAAGGTGAAGTGGGCTAGACTCGCGCTTGCCGCGGGCATTTTTAAATCGGACGTAGTACGCGTAACATGGAGCGCTTCACGACTGCTGAGATGGCTGACATGAATATGGTGTATGGGGCTGCCAATGGAAACGGAAGAGCTGCTGTGAGGTTGTACCGACAGCGCTTCCCAAACAGACGTGTGCCAAACCACCAAACGTTTTCGCATTTGCATCGGCGACTGCGAGAAACTGGAACATTCCATGCAAACATGCATGACACTGGTCGGGAGAGAAACGTGCGCACTCCTGACATGGAAGAAGAAATCCACGGCGATTTGAGGACAATCCAAGCGCAAGCACGCGAGGTGTTGCACGTATCCTCGGTGTGAACCACGACCTGGTCTGGAGAGTGTTGCACGAGCAGCAGTTACATCCGTTTCATCGTCAGAGTCCAGGCATTACAAACCCGTGTAGCATGTGGATTTGCGTGCGCCCACACGTGAGAATTGTGCATGTTAAACACACCTTCACGTGTGAAACAGGCCTCATCTGAGAGCAGCACATAAGCCGGAAAATTAGGCTGCACCGCTGTCTGCTGCAGAAACCAACGTGCGAATTCCACACGAAGAGGGTAATCCCGAGGTTGTAATGCCTGGACTCTCTGACGATGAAACGGATGTAACTGCTGCTCGTGCAACACTCTCCAGATCAGGTCGTGGTTCACACCGAGGATACGTGCAACACCTCGCGTGCTTGCGCTTGGATTGTCCTCAAATCGCCGTAGGATTTCTTCTTCCATGTCAGGAGTGCGCACGTTCTCTCCCGACCAGTGTCATGCATGTTTGCATGGAATGTTCCAGTTTCTCGCAGTCGCCGATGCAAATGCGCAAACGTTTGGTGGTTTGGCACACGTCTGTTTGGGAAGCGCTGTCGGTACAACCTCACAGCAGCTCTTCCGTTTCCATTGGCAGCCCCATACACCATATGCATGTCAGCCATCTCAGCAGTCGTGAAGCGCTCCATGTTACGCGTACTACGTCCGATTTAAGAATGCCCGCGGCAAGCGCGAGTCTAGCCCACTTCACCTTTTAGCCAATTGCAGCGGCGCCCTCTCGCGCCGAATGGTGACGTCAGCGAACATACACTTATAGACGAAAAGGGTTTGTCTTGGTGTTGCCTATCCCCCATTACAATTTGTACAGAAAGTTTTCAAACACCCTGTGTAATATATATATATATATATATATATATATTAAGTGTACTTCTGAATACACGAAAGACCTTGGAATCATTTTTCTTTTTCCCTGTGGGTTTGCATCATTCATTCATTTCACGTGTTTAATTGTGATATATATATATATATATATATATATATATATATATATATATATGGGATGAATTTCACAATTAATGATACACACAGACTGTGCATGGAACAAGGAACTCTTCTGGGAAAAGTTAATCCACTATAGTCCGAATAAGTAATGGTAAATGACAAACACTATAGTTTTTCTTTTTCATGATGTTAGCCCGACGTCGGCAACAGGTCACTCGCAAAGAGGTCCCAGAAATATAGCTTCCCTCACCAGCTATCTGCAAAGCAGATAGGATCCAGTTTTGGGACCAGATATATATATATAATTATATATATATATATATATATATATATATATATATACAGGGTGGCGTAAAAGTCGCGCATCATAGGAATTTTCAGTGTCGATTATAATATATTATTTTTTCTTTTAGGTAGGGGATGGCAGCGAAATTAACAATAGACGAGAGGGTGGGCTTGTTTTTAATGTATGAAATACCAGGTACAACAAATCGATGTATCGGTACAGAATTTAAATTCGAGACCGATTCATTGATTTGTTGTACCTGGTATTCTATATATTAAAACTAAGCTCACCCTCTCGTCTATTCTTAATTTCGCAGCCATCCCCTACCTAAAAGAAAAAAATAATTATAGCCAACATTGAAAATTCCTATGATGCGCGACTTTTGCGCCACCCTGTATATATGCCTTTCAACCTTTCAAGTGTTCCGTGCGATGATTCCTCATTTCACGAAAGTCAAGCTTGTCGCTCCTCCTCTCGAGTTGACCTGGTGAAGTAGAGAGTTGGTTTCTTGTACTTTCCACCTCACATAGCCAGGTACGCCCGGTTCATCTGAGCCAGTCGTCTTGTCTTCTTTTGAAGACATCCACCGCAACACCACTCGTGTTCTTAGTTCCTTGGGCAGCTGGTTAAGCAGTCTTGGTCCTCTCACAACAAAACTATTTTCCTTCAGGCCTGATGATGCTCCCTGTCCAGCCTTTAATTTGGGAACACGACACATTCTTCCTTTTTTACTTTCTACTGTTGTTTGGGGGGTTATAGGGTTCAAAGTAAGATTAGGGGCTAGTTCCTCCATTATTATCCATGCATAATTAATGGTGTACCTCTCCCTTCTTCTTTCCAGTGAATATAAATTTAATTCGTGTAACCTTTTCCACTAATTTAGTTATTTACATTCATTGCTCTTGGCTGTGAAGCTTCTCTGAATCTCTTCTATCTGATTAATGTCATCTTTTTTTATATGGGGATGTTAAGACCGAGCAGTATTCCAACTTGGGTATGATCAGTGTTTTCAATAGAGGAATCATTATATTCCTATCCCTTCGTTTAAAGATTCTCAGTATCTACCCATTTATTCTTTTTGCTTTGTTTACTGCTGTCTTATTTTGTGTTTCAAATTTAGCGTCATCATCATTACAACACCTAAATCTTGCTTTAGAATTTCTCTGAATTTCCTGTCCATTTGGATATAGTATTCCATGGATTTTAGGTCTTCCTTTCTTCCGTACCTTAATAGTTGAAATTTCTCAATGTTAAATTTCATATTATTGCCTTCAGACTACTTGTAGATTCTGTTCATGTCGGTTTGTAGATATCCTATATCCGCTGGTTTCCTCATTTTTTTACTAATTTTTGTGTCATCGGCAAAGGATGTTACTCATATATATATATTAGGGGTGCACCGATTAATCGGTATCGGCACCTGGCATGCCGATTAATCGGCATTTTGCCGATTATTTTCCTAATATCGGCCGATTAATCGGTGTCGGCAAGCTTGGCATAGGTAGCGTCGACTGGGGCGAATTGGGTCACCAAATGGGAAATGGTTTTTTTGCTGATGCGACATTCTTAAAACTATAATTAAAATTGTTTTTAGTTTTTACCACTAAATCACAAAACTTTAACTTTTTGTGTCTCTTTTTTTAAATCCAGCAGTTAGGAACAACAAAATCATTTAACACTGAGTCGCATGTATAGAAGACAAAATTTTTAGCAAAAAACTACCTTATTTCAATCGAAATAAACTTCATTAACCAAACATAAATGATTAAGACAACACCGAAATGAAGCTTTATTGAAAACACACATCCTGGTAAAAAACAATCAAATTCTTCAAAGTAGCTAGCTATGGTAGCTATCTTCATATAAAAATATTTTCCTTAAAATAACTAAAAATTAACTTTTTAAAAATGGTTTATTTATTCAATATATTCCTTACAGCTGCTTGAAGTGTTGGAAAATTTTTTATTTTTATTTTAAAAATTTCATGTTACAATGAATTAATGCCAATTGTTCCCCATGTTCGGGCGTTAATTTGTTTCTCTTGGATTCGTAGATATTTCCTCCTGTGCTGAACAATCTTTCACTATAAACTGAAGAGGGAGGAGCGCACAGATATTTTTGGACCATTTTGCAGAGTGTAGTTAGCTGTTGTTCATTTTCTGTTGATTTCTTTCCATGTTTGCCCATATCATAATTGTTCCACCAATGGAATGGACATTCTTTCTTTGCTATTGCAGGAAGTGATAGGTAGAAATCAACTTCTTCTTTCCTGAAATAAATAGAAAATACATACAATCATGCAGTGTTACGTTACATTACATAAATAATTTAAATATAAAGTCACCTAAAAAACAAATGTTGCTAACCATTTTATCTTTTTGTCTTTAATAAGTTGTTTGTGGATTGATTTTGACTTTTTTGTAACCCTTTTTGACTGTTCCAAGTTGCTTTCCCCTTCTTCAAAAAATTTATATATATCATCTTGCATTCTTAGCTTTTTTAAGGGTGAACCTGAGGTTGTCGACTCAGCATCTGATCCAGAAGCAGTAGAACCAGAGTCTGAAAACTCTGAGTCAGTTAAACTTGTGCTGTATTCTGTAATTTAAGTATAACTATTAAAGTTCATACAACACTGGTAACTGTATGTCATAAAACCTAATGATTTATTTTTTTTGAGATTTTAGTTTAAATCTGAAAAAAATCAACTTTGCCAATAAGAATAAATCACTTTAGTGCACCAATTTACTTTGTAAATTAAAAAATAAGGAAATAGATGAACTAATTTTGAAGGAACATTAGATCTATTTATTTTAAATAACAATGAATAGGTATTTTGGCTAATGAAAATAACTACTGACTGAGTTAAAAAGTTAATATCCTAAACCCTAGAATCAATTTTTAAAAAAAATTATGAAAATAAAATTGTAATCTGGGAAAATAAGAATAAAATATAAATATTATTTGACTTACCATCAGTTTTTGGTTTTGCAAATTTGTCTGAAGCATTATATAGTTCTGTTAGGGCTCTCTCCTTGTCTTCTGATGTAACAAAATATTTCATTTTGAACCGTGGATCGAGTACTGTTGCTAGGATTAGTTTAGATTCTTCTTTATACTTGTTAAATCTTTCTTTAAAACTACCTCTGACTTCCTCAAGAATGGTTTGAATTCCTTTGACATTTGTCACAGCAAAATCCAGATATTTTTCCATTGATACAATAAAAGGAATGACTTGAGAAATTAATGCATCTGCAAAGCTCATCTCTTTGGTCGCTACTTCAAACTGTTTGAGAACCATGACAGACAAGTGTTTCGGCAAGCTCCCATTGGTCATCTGTTAAGCAAGTATGCTTTTTCCCTATACAATATAGGATTATTGCTTTCTTTTGCTCAACAATGCGTGCTAGCATATAATAGGTGCTATTCCACCTGTTGATACGTCTTGGATGATAGCATGCTGCGGTAATTTAACTTCATTTTGCATTTCCTTTAAAGCATCTCGTGCTGAACTAGAGTGATGGAAATGAGTTGCCAAATTTCGTACAACCGAAGCATGTCCTTTACGCTTCTTTGTTCTTTAATAACTTTATCTTATATGCATAATTGAAGTGTATGTATAACAACAAAATGAGGAGTCTTCTAGGCCACTATCTCTAATAGCAACTTTCATATTTGCCGCATTATCGGTTACGATCATCTGTATCTTTTCCTTATTGATGTTCCATTTTTTGAGGGAGTCTGTTAAAAACTTTGCTATTTTAACTCCAGTATGTGAGCCTTCAAAATGGGACATTTGTAGAACAGCTTGCTCAGGTCCAAACTTCTCATTTATCCAGCTTCAAAAGTGGTTTTTTCTTTGCAACTCTGCCTGTAAGGCCAGCATCCCTGGGTCGTTTCTTCACTGATGATGATGAAACCGATGCCTGGCGTGTACTGTTCAACGAAGCTGCCAACTGAGGACCTGTTAGGCGTCTGTTTCTCAAACTAGAGACTCTGATGTACTGTACTTATCCTCCTGTGTAGTTGTGCATCTGGGCCTTCCTCTTCTCTTTCTGTCCTGATTAGATCCAGTTTTCTTTCTTCTTGCCAGAGTGTAGTGAACACCTTTGTATGATATCTTCAATTTCTTTGCAATGTCACGTATGGAATAGCCTTCATCTCAAAACAACAATAGACTGAAGAGTTTCTAGTGAAAGCTGTTTCTTTTTGGCCATTTTTGAAACTAAATTGAAACAAAATTTAAACGTAAGAAGTGTCAATGCATTATCTACTTTTGAATCTGAAAGAGAGAAAATATATAGTTAATTTCAAGCATTATCTGACAATACACTTACACACACACACACATATATATATATATATTATATATATATATATACATACTTAGATTTATACAGATTACTTGAGGCTGAGGTAACACAATGTATGGTTACTAGACTGGTACAGTGGATGATGAAAATGGGGCCTTACCAATATATGTACAGATTGAATTATAAAAACGTGATTTCGAACAGTAACATTAATTTTTAACAATACTAATGTCTTTTACGCGCTTTTGATCAATTTAAGGGCAATTTTGTGAATAAAATTACCAATTTCCTTCAAAAACTGAAAAAGTTCTTAGTGATTCCAAAGTTTGAACGGTAGTGTATATATATATATATATATATATAATATATATATAATATATTATATATATATTATATATATATTATATATATATATCAATGATGCTCAAAAATATCCTTCGTAATTTACACTGCTGAGATGTTTGAGTAGAAGACGTATTTGGGCTGCTTATATATATATATATATATATATAATATATATATATATATATATATATAATAAATATATATATTATCAATGATGCTCACTCCACAAACAAAAAATATCCTCCACAAATTTCCCTGCTGAGATGTTTGAGCATACCCGCAAGGAAAAAAATGAATCCTTCCGTGTATTCACACCTCGCCACGGAATTTCTGTATATACATTATTAAGAATTATTATTATTATATTTAAAAATAAATAGATACATACGCCATTCGTCAACACAAACCAGTACTTGATGCTTCAATTAAGATTTTTTAGTATTACTACCAAAAGATTAATAAAACACAACTATATCATTTTGCTTATTTAGTCGAATTATTGGAAATAAATTCATTTATTCGAAAATATATAGGAAATAAATCATGATGGATTGAGCCGAATTAAAACTACGCACAAATTGATTTGTTTATATATATATATATATATATATATATATATATATATATATATATATTAATGATGTCCGCTCCACATAGAAAAAAATATCCTCCACAAATTGAAACATTGAGCAACCTTTATTAATAATAAAATAAATACACTCGTTTTATAATGTCTCGAACAATTGTGAAGCTCTTGTCACAACGACAGTCAAATCTATTCGTGTATATATATATATATATATATATAATTCCTTAAGCCGTATATCTATAACTTAATCGCTATTCACGTTTTTCAAAATTTATTTCTAAAATTTTTTCGTCTTAGTCTAATGAGGCGTCAACTTATCGATGGATTTTTGCTCTGGTTCGCGACAGACTGGCGCCCGAGCATCTGAAAATTAATCCATGATGCAGGTGGGTTTTAGTTCATTAGCCCACCTGCATTGGATAGGCGACAGGTAAAATCCTCCACAGAGATTCTAATCCGAAACGATGTGACTTAAACTCCAAATTTATTTTCCCAAAATCCTCACCTCCTCTCTCTTAGGTTAGGTTTGGGTGGGGAGTAAAACCTCACTTCCCCCAAAAATTCTTAAACCAAACCACTCTGAACGTCGAACCCGATTCTATCTGAAAAGGATTCCTTGGAACCCCAATAAACTTTTTCATTTTCATATAAAAGTTATTCTTACGTGTGTATACACACACACACACACACCCACACACACACACACACACACGAGGTGTGATCAAAAAGTATCGATAATTTTATTACTACGGACAATTAAATGCAAATAAGAAATAACCGTTTACATATGTGAGTCTTCCTGCCCTCTGTCGTCTGCAGTCTGAAGCAAAATCTGCTACCATGAGTCACTAGTTGGTTGGAGCGCTTGAAAAGAGGGTGTATTTTTGCAGTACGTATAAATCTCTCAAATGGAACAACGCGCGTTCGGAGACGAACGAAATGATTAAAACAGCTTTTGGAAAAGATGCTCTCAGTGCAGCTAACATTTACAAAAGGCACAAAAAGTTTAAAAATGGAGAAACATCGCTCGAAGACATGGAACGCAGTGGCCGCCCTTCCACTTCTCGTACGGATGAAAATGTCCAACAGATTCGATTTCTGGTACGAGCAAATGTTCTCCATCTTTAAACTTTTTGTGCCACTTGTAAACGTTAGCCACAGTGAGAGCATCATTTCCCAAAGCTGTTTTAATCATTTCGTTCGTCTCCGAATGCGCGTTGTTCCATTTCAGAGATTTATACGTACTGCAAAAACACATCCTCCTCTTAAGCGCTCCAACCAACTACTGACTCATGGTAGCAGATTTTGCTTCAGACTGCAGATGCCAGAGGGCAGGAAGACTCACATATGTAAACGGTTTTTTCTTATTTGCATTCATTTGTCCGTAGAATTAAAATTATCGATACTTTTTGATCACTCCTCGTATGTATATATATATATATATATATATAGTATGTATATATATATATATATATAGAGAGAGAGAGAGAATGTATATATATACATATATATATATATATAGAGAGAGTATATATATATATATATATATATATATATATATATATATATATATATATATATATAACGTAAAGAACGACGCTTGTATAGGAGATATTCCGCGCAAGATGAGAGAGAGAGAACGAAACAAATGAAAAAATGAGGTAACCACCCGGGAATCGAACCCGGGATCTTCCGATTGCCTATTGTTTCGTTCTCTCTCTCTCATCTTGCGCGGAATATCTCCTATACAAGCGTCGTTCTTTACGTTAATTATACTGCGTGTTTGCAGTTAAATGTATATAATGTTACGGCATGCGGGAGGTGCCCCCTTGGGGCATTGGTTTCTGCGCGTATGTAGAAGAATTACGGCATTTGAATGAGTGAGGCCCATGGTGTAATGGTTATCATATCTGACCGGCAATCGGAAGATCCCGGGTTCGATTCGAAGGTGGTTACCTCATTTTTTCATTTGTTTCGTTCTCTCTCTCTCATCTTGCGCGGAATATTCTCCTATACAAGCGTCGTTCTTTACGTTAATTATACTGCGTGTTTGCAGTTTAAATGTATATAATGTACGGCATGCGGGAGGTGCCCCCTTGGGGCATTGGTTTCTGCGCGTATGTAGAGGAATTACGGCATTTGATTGAGTGAGGCCCGTGGTGTAATGGTTATCATATCTGACTGGCAATCGGAAGATCCCGGGTTCGATTCCCGGGTGGTTACCTCATTTTTTCATTTGTTTCGTTCTCTCTCTCTCATCTTGCGCGGAATATTCTCCTATACAAGCGTCGTTCTTTACGTTAATTATACTGCGTGTTTGCAGTTTAAATGTATATATATATATAATATATATATATATATATATATATACCATATGTCCCACAAAAAAGTACACCCAACTTTAGATTGTAGTAACTCATCCAAAAATTGAGATATTTTGGATCTGTTTGTTCGATTTAATATAGCAAATTATTCTTTGTTAACGTTCAAATTTATTCATGTTTAAACGATTTAGTGTTTAAGCATCTGCTTTTAACTGAAGGGTACAACAAAATGGATTGCGCAAAATTGGTCAATGAAAAAATAATGTGTGTGCTTTCGATGTAATGAAAAGACAAATACATAATAGATACTTTAACATAATTTTAATAAGATACAAAGCAGATTTTTCTTTATTCCTTATTGCAAAAGTTATGCTCAGTTTCGTTTTCTTTCAACATGACCGCCATTCCTATCGATACAAATCTGGAGTCGAGCTCTCATCTTCCCCATCATTCTTTTGATAAGATCTGGATTGTCTTTTAACAAGTTGATTTCAGCTGTGATGCGAGTCCTCAAATCATCTAAATTGATAGGTTGTGATGCAAATACTCTATTTTTCAAATGACCCCATAAAAAGTAATCACACGGGTCAAGTCAGGGCTTCTGGGAGGCCATTCAATGTCATGGCCTGTAGCAATTACTCTTTGGTGGAAGACTTCCTGCAAGCGTTCCTTCACAATAACTCTCCTGTGAGCAGGAGCTCCGTCTTGCAACCACCAAATACGATTAAATCGGTTTCCATAAGTAATACGTATTTGTGGAAGGATTTCTCGGTCTATCATTTCTAGGTAAGCTTCACCATTTAGATTACCATCGTAAAAGACCGGGCCAATTAACGCTCCATTACCGCACAGTCCTACCCAGAGAGACAGTTTTTGTCTAGAGTTATTCTTTTCGTAGATATGATTGTCAGGTGGATGATTTTTTGGTGCATACTGACGGCAGATTTGTCTGTTCACTAGACCATTCTTTAAAAAGACCGCCTCATCTCCAACCACTAATTGTTCCGTGAATCTTTCTGGTTTTTCAAGAAACCACTGGGCAAATCTTAGGCGGCGAGGTAGATCTCCTTCAATGAGTTGATGTCGAATTTCCATTCTGTATGGGTACAAATTCAAATCCTCACGAACTATTCGATGAAATGACATGCGTGAGAGTTCTGTACCATTTCGCCTGATAGACACTTTTGGATGTCTCTCTAATAAATGCCGAACATGCTGAATGTTCTCGTCTGTTCTTGCCGTCTTCGGATGGCCTGAACGTCCTTTGTTCAAATTGAGGACCGTTCCTTCTTCTTTGTATTTCCGAACATTCTTCAAAATTGTATGTTTAGTTGGAGAAGCTCTATCGGGAAATTACAGTTCGAAGGTATTCTGAACTTGTTTTAAGCTTTTAGTTTGCAGATAAGTTGTGACCATGAGAACGCGCTGCCTTCGTGTAAACTGCATGATAAGGGTTTCAAAGTTATTTATAAATTTAGTAATTCAGATTCTTCATTTATATGTATGACTCGTATCTTAGATACAAAAGTTCGAATTATTAAAAAAAAATATTTGCAATATCCTTCGACGTAAAAAGTAGCACATTGGTTAAAGCAAGAGGAGCTATCATTCCGCGCAACCCATTTTGCTGTACCCTTCAGTTAAAAGCAGATGCTTAAACACTGAATCGTTTAAACATGAATAAATTTGAACGTTAACAAAGAATAATTTGCTATATTAAATCAAACAAACAGATCCAAAATATCTCAATTTTTGGAGGAGTTAGTACAATCTAAAGTTGGGTGTACTTTTTTGTGGGACATATGGTATATATATATATATAGTGTATAAGTTCAGATTAGAAGATCGTTTATGGCATGTACTCAAATTTTTGTTGTTGAAGAAACAGATGTTCTCAAATTTTATCTTTAAATGCGAACAAAGGATGATATTTGAGCAGAAAGGAATAGATAATATTTTTTGTTTCTCCTTGAAGATGTGAATATATCACGAAAGCGCTCGGACTTTGTGTTTCCTTTTCCTTTTCCCTGTGGTTGTTTGCTTATATATATATATATATATATATATATATATATATATATATATATGGGTGGCCCTTATTTTTCGAAATTGCAAATTTCACCGTCTCACTCCCTCAATATATTCCATTTGACAAAAAACAAAATGTGCAAAATCTCAAGTAATTATAAATATTCTTATTGGTCCCGCACAAGGACTCAAATTTAGTTGATTATTGAAACATAAATATACGAATTTTTTATTAGCGTTCCATTATAAGGGCAAATAACAGCAGTTAAAGAACAGCATAAACTAAAATAGACATTGACTACTGATTAATTAGAAACTGAATTGAACTAAACATTTTAGGACTGAAAGCATAGTATATTTGGCCTAGTAGGAATGGTTGCTTATGAGGCTCCCTTAAATATTAATTGATTTTAATAAAACTTCTTTGGTACACGTTTTATATTAATAGGAAAAAAATGCGGGGGTGAGACCCCCAATTTTTGGTTCATTGGGTGGTTCTTATATATATAAGAACCACCCAATCAACCTATGTTTGTGAAATGAGGGAGGATGGTAGCGGCTGTGTCATCGTCGGTGGATGTCCTCGGAGGTCCACTGCGTGGTTTATCTCCTATGGATCCCGTTTCCCTGAACTTTGCTACAAGTTTGCCGACACAGCTGTGTGTTATCGGCGCGTGGTCCGGATGCAATCTGTTAAATTCCTCAGCGACCGCCCTCTGACTCCGATTTCCTACGAGCAGAATTACCTGGATGCGTTCTTCCTTACTCAAAAACATCATGGGCACTTGCATAAACGGAAAAACATGAATTACTTATTTTACCCTATGGTTCCAGACTTATGGGACACCCTGTATATATGTATACACTACGCCAAATGGCGGGTTACGCTTTCTAAGCCAACTGATGCTGTCAAGAACATCTCCATTAATATATACACTAATTAAAAAAATAATAGCGCAATCTGGCACTACAAAAGTTATTAATATATACAGGGCGTCCCAAAAAAATGTATACACACTTTAACAGCTGATAGCTCAATTGATGTTTCTTTCTTTCCAAGTTAAACCCATTAGAATTAATAAAGGCAGTCAGACTAAGCTTTGAACAAAGGAAATTCATTCTAAAATGCTACTGGAAGTGTGAAAACGCAGTTGAAGTGCAAAGACAGTTTAGGAGGGAGTTTCAAACAGATCCACCAACGCGACTTACCATCACTCGAATTAGAGATAAGTTTGAAGCCGATGGAACTGTTCAGAATGTCCACAAGAAGCGTTCCGGAAGACCACGGACATCGACAAGCCCCACAAAGCAAGAAAGAGTACTGGAAACGTATCACCAAAGTCCAAGAAAATCTGTGCGGCAAGCGAGTCGTGAGGTAGGAATTTCAGAATCGTCTGTCCAACGCATTTTGAAGCGCTGTCAATGGAAAAGTTACATTCCAAGATTAGTCCATGCTATTAATGAAGATGATCCGGACCGAAGAGTGGAGTATTGCGAGTGGTACTTGACACGATGTGGATGTGGATTGGACGAAGGGTTTCGTAGAATACCCTCCGCGTTCACCAGACCTCACACCACTAGACTTTTTTTATGGGGATACTTAAAAGACAAAGTCTACGCTATAAAACCTGCAACAGTCGCTGAATTGAGAGCAGCCATTGAACGAGAATGCACACAAATACCAAACGAAATGTTTCGTGATGTTTGCGATTCCATTGCTTCGCGTTATCAGCAGTGCCTGGACCAGAACGGACGTCAGTTTGAAAACAGGCGCTGACAAAACAATTAAATAATGTCTGTAGATTCTATTACATTTTGAAAATGAAATGTATTTTAATAAACACTGCCTTTATAAGTATTTAAAGTGTGTATACATTTTTTTGGGACGCCCTGTATATATATATATATATATATATATATATATATATATATATATACACTCCTTTCTAAACAAGCCATTTAAGCCTTCTAAGCCAGATTATGCCTTCTAAGGTAACTGGTGGATTAACACTTCTAAGCCAAGTGCGGAGGTCAAGAGCGCTCATTATGCACCTGGATTTCCAAGTGAAAAGAAGCTCTCTCCTCTCCTCTCTTTTAGGTTCGGTAGTAAAACCCCACTCCCCCTTCATGCAGCTTGGGGGATAAACCACTCCCCTTGCTTGCATACCCTCTTCCCTTTTTTTTTGTGCCACCGTGGTTGGCACTATAGGGAGGGGGTTGGCACCCATGGGGAGGGGTTGGCACCTTGCAACATTAATCAACATTGCATTGCAATTGCACTCTACCATTTTGCGGTCATGCTACTAATTCATATAATTGTAGTGACATCCTGCCGCAAAATCTTTTCTTCCACCGCTGTAAATACAGTACGATTTTCGTTGAAATTCGTAGAGCCAGAGGAGATCTGTACCCCAACTATAAAACCAATCGAAAAAGAAACTATACGAGAGGGCCAATGCAAATACAGAGCCAATAAAGGTGTTATAGGCCTACTATATTTACGACTAAATAAATAAAGCTACGCACTTGTCAGTTTCTGAAGTAGCCTTCATGTCGAATTGAAACACTTTTCCTACCGCAGAAATAGAACCGTACGTTAAAAGGACAAAACAAATAGGTGTAAGTCAGATTTGAAACTACAACTTGAGCAGTAAACATCGTCCTACATTAACCAGAACAAGATTGGAAAAGAACCTACAATAAACCTTAGAAAAAAAATTCTCAAGAACAGAACCTCAAATTGTTTTGAAGGGAGATCTGAGAAGCTTCAAGGAAAACTAGTCTTCGTCGTGCCTTTGAACGACTAACATCTTTCGCTCGGCTCGGCTCTCACCCTAATTCGTTCAGTCATTCATACCATACTCTTAAAGTATAGGCTACATTCGTTTGTTGACTCAGAAATTCGTCGCACCTTCTCATTTAAATAATGCATTGTATTTATTTTCTCGTATTTCAACCACTGTAAATTGAACACTAATTTATTCAGCTGTGAGGCGAGGAACATTACATATGCGGGCAACTGTACATACTACAGATGTGTTGATGTTCAATATAGGTAATACAATCAACAGTTTCCCAATCTATATTTTTCTTTACATCGGTGACAAATGTAATTTTAGAGATACGCCTAAAATGCATCGACAGCAGACATTTCCTGATTTTAAAATCTGTTTTACATTCTGTAATTATGTAACTGCGGGTGTATTAATGGACTTTTTGCAGTCTTACCTAACCATGATTTCGTATTATGAGATTCATTTCCTGAATCAATAAAAAGTTCATGTTGAACATTTTCAAATTCTTCGAAATATTCTAATGAAATAAAAATTCTTTTGGGGTCTTTTCCATTTTATGGGAACCACCATTTTTTTAAATAAATATATTGTTCTGAAGCATTGTTTTATGCTGATTCCAAATATATTATTCTTTTGCAGGAGAAATACAAAATAAGAAAGTTATAGTCATTAATATTTTATTATTTATACGATATTTCTTTATTTTCTCATATTGCATAGTTTAAGTTAGGTTAGGTTAGGTTAGTTAGGTTAGTTTAGTTAGGTTAGGTTAATTGTTTAAAACTAAATTACCTCTCTAAAGTAATTGTTATAATCCACGATTGTTCCATGGGAGATGCCGAATTCCTTTTCGCAAAATTTGATCGTTGTATACTCTTGAGACCAACAGTACATTAATGAAATTATAGTTTCACACTATTAGAAATAGGCTATTAGGCCCTAACTGAGCTTACGATGACGTTATCGTACAAATGACGTCATCGTGGCATATCATATAAATAATAAAAATTTATTGACTATAACTTTCTTATTTTTTATTTCTCCTGAAAAAGAATAATATATTTGGAATTAGCATAAAAAATGCTGTAAAACCATGTGTTTATTTAAAAAAAATGGTGGTTCCCATAAAATGGAAAAGATCCTTCTTTTGTTCGATGCACTCCGATACTACGAGTATATTGATTTTTTAGGATTATATTAACTCTGTCTCTAATGTATCGAATGAGTCTAGTTTATTTTTAGATCATTATTTGTATTCTATATACAGATTACACGATAAGCTTTAGCGTGGTTCAGTCTCATAGCTCGCAAATTATTATTATTACTATATTATTATTATTATTATTCGTTTTTATTAGTTTTCTATTAACTTTCGCTTTTTCTGTTTGTCTTTCCCTTTGTTTATTCCATTTTTTTCTCTCCCTTACCCTAAACATAAAATAGCTTCCTTACTTATTTGTATTTCATGTATATTATAGTATATAGCCTACTCCCTCTCTGTTCGACCTGTGGGGGGCATCATATTGGGAAAGTTTGTTTGACAAAGCTCTGCCTTTCTCGCAGCTCTCTGGAAAACCTTTCTTTTTGAGAAATTTGAAAGTTTTCGAAGCCTTTGAGGATTTAAAGAG
The DNA here is from genome assembly GCA_023014485.1 of Bathynomus jamesi. Taxonomy (NCBI): domain Eukaryota; kingdom Metazoa; phylum Arthropoda; class Malacostraca; order Isopoda; family Cirolanidae; genus Bathynomus; species Bathynomus jamesi. Next base: position 59,961 of record JAJOZX010002766.1, on the reverse strand, counting down.
ACAAAAACAAAACTTTTGTTTAGATTTAATTTCGTGTTCTTAGATATTTCCTTATATTAAAGTTTCATAGTTTTTTATTTTTTGTATCGCATAATGACGTATAAAAACATCAATGGGCAACATTATTATTATTATTATTATTGTTGTTGTTTTTGTGGTTTTCTGAATAAATCTTAATAAATTTTCATATTTGTTTTTAGTATTCCTAAAATGATTTTATACATCAAAAACTTTTTATTTAATTTACAAAAGAATTTGTACTTAATTATTAGACTTACAAAATTCTCTGTTTAAAATTATGAGGCAGAGGTTCTTTGGTGCTACCGCATACTATAGTAGCAGTAGCACCGGTTCTTTTTAATGAACTAAATATGTGATGTTACTTCAAAACAAATTTGGTGTGAATTAAACGCGTCAAACTTTATATGTGTGTGGAATTGATCATCTTCAAATTTGTCACGCGAAGTTAATCCAAATTCGAAGTAAGCATAATTTCATATGTATTTAATCTAAACCAAATATATTTTGATGCAACATCACTCACGTATTTAGTTCAATTTCAGCAAAACTTCATAATTCTGAACAGAGTACTTTGTTAGTCTAAAATCCAAACAAACTCTTCGTTTAAATTAAATATAGATTTTTTTAGGGTAGAAAAAAAACAAAGGGTACTTACGTATTATCTGGACTACCAAACTCTTTATTATGTATTTTTGCTCTCGTCATTTTCGTTTAAACTAACGAAAATATCACAACTTAACCTAACCAATCATCAAGGGCGTACAGTTGACCTAACCGGGCATTCAGTTGACCTAACCGGGCATTCAGTTGACCTAACTGGGCATTCAGTTGACCTAACTGGGCATTCAGTTGACCTAACTGGGCATTCAGTTGACCTAACCGGGCATTCAATTAACCTAAACAGGCGAATATTGGTTTATTTCACCTAATATCTTCTGATCTTTTTGTATTTGGCACTCACTGTCACATTCGCAAGTTAAGGATGAGAGAATAACAACGTAATTGATAAAAACATCCAGTGTCAACATTCGTCAACTGAATGCCCGGTTAGGTCAAACTGTACGCCCTTGATGATTGGTTAGGTTAAGTGTGATATTTTCGTTAGTTTAAACGAAAATGACGAGAGCAAAAATACATAATAAACAGTTTGGTAGTCCCGATAATATGTAAGTACCAAACAATAATCTATCTACATATAATAATAGCCAAGTAGTTTGTTTGTTTGTTTGTTGTCTGTCTGTTTGTGCAGAATTGTGGTCACGCTTTCAGAAATTGTGAGAAAAAAAAAATCAGAAATTGTATTACGGGCGGAATGTGAAGCTCAAGATTTTCATGACTGTGTTCTTTCTGTAGTTTAGCAATGGGGGAAGGGTGGGGTGGGGTAATCTGATGGGTTGTGGTAATGGGAGGGTGGGGGTAATGGGGGAGGGTGTTAGCCCCCAAGTTGTATGAATGGGGGTGAGGAGGAGGTTTTGGGAGATACCAGATTCAGAAATGTTGACACAATGTGAAGCTCAAAATTTTCACGGCTGGGTCTTTTTTGTAGTTTAGCCTGTCTAACCGTCAGCGAAGCGGCGGGAACTGTACTAGTTCACATTTTTATGATAAGGTTCACATTTTTATACAGATTGTTTGAGCTGCTATGGTTATATCTATAAGCATACACTTATTAATAACATTTTGAAATTTTTTTACAGGTTTGTATCAACTATGATAGTGTAATTAAACTGATAGGATTCCAAATAAATTAAAAGCTTTGGAATAAATTTTTAGAATAAGCTTGCTTCTCTCTACGTTGTCGTTCTCTTGCCAATCGTCTTCTTATTTCTGCAGCAGTCTCCATTTTCGTGGTTCATTTTTTTTTGCCGTCATTCTTGACGGCACGGGTACACTAGTAATAGTATATCAGGTGACTTTTTTTTTAAACGTGTGACACTTTAAAAGGGTTTTATTTTATTTTATTAACTGAAATAAAAATATGAAATCTTTACTGTACCTTCTCAACACATAGGGAATAGTACCCTACCCAAACAATATCGGATTTTTGTACGTTGTTCAATTAACTACATGATGAAGGAAAAATGCACAGTACTGATATGTGTGTGTATGCCTTGAAGGAAATGGTCTGTAATTACCAAACTCTAGATGCTAATGTATTTTTGTGTTTCTTGGATGCCTCTAAAGCATTTGATCGTGTTAATTATAACAAATTATTCATGAAACTTGTAAATCGTAATGTACCTCGTTACTTGGTCCGTATATTAATATTCTGGTATAATCACCAGACAATGATTGTAAGATGGGGTGGGGTTAATTCAGAGCCATTCTCTGTGACCAATGGTGTCAGGCAGGGAGCGATGCTATCCCCCTACTTATTCAATGTTTATATGGATACTCTATCCGTTGTGCTGAACACCTGTAAAATAGGCTGCTGTATTGGTACAATGATTGTTAATCATCTGATGAATGCAGATGATCTAGTTCTTATTTCTCCATCTGTAAAAAGGCTCAGCACACTTTTGAAGGTGTGTGAAAGGTATGGGAAGGATAACGACATAAAATATAACCCTGATAAAAGTCATGTTATGATTATGAGGACCAAGGCCTACAAGTATATAAAATTTCCTGAATTTCAATTGAATGGTATAGAGCTGTCAGGAGTAACCCAGACTATCTTGGCCACATATTAACGGATAGTCTTTCAGATGACTGTGATATTCTAAGGCAGTGTAGACAATTATATGCTCAGGGAAATACTTTAGTTAAAAAATTTCATATGTGTACATTAGATGTTAAGTTGATTTTGTTCAAAACTTTTTGTACTCCAATGTATACAGCTCATTTGTGGTGGAACTGCAGGATGTATAATTTGAGGAAATTATATGTTGCATATAATAATCTTTTTAGGAGTTTATTAAGAACTCCAAGATTTATAAATGGTGCTCCTTCCAGTGTCAGTATGTTGTTTGTAGACAATGAGTTGCCTAACTGTGCCAGTCATTCGCAATTTTGTATTTAGATTTATCACTAGGCTTGGTGAGTCAGCCAATAAGATAATAGAAGCCATGGTTAGTGGACTGGTCTCCGATATATTTTATAAATCTCAAATCTGGAAGCATTGGCGTAGGCAACTGTATGTTTATTATGCACAGTAATTCACTGGCCTACTTAGTCAGTGCTCCAGACAACTATCTCTTAATCTTCTATGGACCTCTTGTATAACGTTTGTACCTGTTGAGTCTGAAAGAAAGTGTTTCTTTGTTTGTTTGTTAGTACAGATAACATGACACAATAATAAAACTAGCACAGGCAAGTGGTCTGGTAATCACCCAAATGTCTCTGCGCATGCGCACTTCTGGTACAAGTATTAACGCGTTCATATTCGAATTTTTGTTGTAACTTTAGACAAAATATGAAACTTCCGGAACTTATATATATATATATATATATATATATATATATATATTATATATATATATATATAGTAATACCCCGTTAGTGCGGTTATGCGTGTGGAAAAACTACCGTACTAATCGAATCCGCACTAAACGGGGAATGTATTCAATGCAAAATGAAACAATGCGTTCCCACCCTTTGGTAACACTTTGAAAAACCGGACTTTTTTACCCATGTAAATGATTCTAAACATTATACAACTCATAATATTAATAAATACTTCTTTTATTTATTAAATTAAATTAATTATTATCTTTGTAAGTATGTTTTAAAGATTAAAGCTTTACAGTATTTTGTAAAAAAACTTCCAACTTATATGCATTGTTTAGCTTTTGAACATGAGAAAATCCAATTTATTTTGGTTAGGTAATGAATGAGCAAAGTTTTAAAAGAGGCAAGAAAAACTTTAACATACGTTTTTGTAAATTTTATTAAGAATTTACATACGTTTTGTAAAATTTTATGAAGAATTTTATTGCTTTGAAAAATATTTCAGCAACGAGGTTTGTACAACTTTTTTCTTTTTCTCAGAGTACGTTTCCCTGTAGCATCTAATAGCATTTTCTAAGTCTCGTTGCATTCTAAGGCTACGCTCTAAGTTGGGATCACCTTCCATAATTCTTTCTTTAGCTTCTTCTATCAAACGGAACACTTTCTCCAGTTCGTTTGTTGTGAACTCTTTGGAAGGTGTTGGAGTGTCATTTGAACCATGCGACTCTTCTTCTTCATACGCACGCTGTTCTTCTAAATTTACGAGATCAGTGTCAGTAAGATCCTCTGAATACGATTCAATGCACTCACGAATGTTGACAGAATCCAGAGTTTAAAATCCAAGATCTCTCCCAAGGCTTGCAATATTTTCTGAAAGTTGTTGAACCTGTGACTCAAAACCTGTGAAGTCATTTGAACAGTGTGGAAAAACGCATTTCCAAACCACTCTCATATTGGTAGAGGTGATTTCAAGCCAAGATGCACTGATGTTTTCAATCGCATTTTTGATGTATTTTTTTCCAAAAAACTTGCAATGAAAATGCGTCCTCTTCTGTTGTTGCTTTTATCGCCTGAGAAAAAGTTCGTCTCAAATAATAGGCCTTAAAAGTTGCGATAACATCTTGGTCCAGTGGCTGCAGTAATGACGTTGTGTTAGGTGGTAGATAAACCACTTTGACATTCTCATTTAAGTCATCAAGTCCAGTGGGATGACCGGGTGCATTGTCTAATAGCAACAAAACCTTAACATCAATGTTATTATCTTTGCAGTAACGTTCGACTGCAGGACAAAAAGAATTTGCAAACCATTCCTCAAACAAAGATTTTGTTACCCATGCCTTCTCATTTGAGCGCCATACTACCGGGAGAGTGCTCTATGCATAACCCTTAAGAGCCCTTGGATTTTGTGATCTATATACAATCATTGGCTTTAATTTGAAGTCACCCGATGTATTACCTCCTAATAAATGTCAAACGGTCTTTTGCAACTTTGTATCCTGGCTGAGATTTTTCATTTTCTGCTAAATAGGTTTTCGAAGGCATCCGTTTCCAAAACAATCCTTTCTCATCCACATTAAAAATTTGTTCATCTTTATATCCGCCTTCCTCAACAATTTTTTAAAAATCATCTGGAAATTTCAACGCAGATTCCTTAACTGCACTTGCACTCTCTCCCACAATGCGGACATTATGGATCCCGGAACGTTTTCTGAAACGGTCAAACCACCCACGACTCGCATTAAATGTTTCGTCAGTTGAATTAGTTCCTCCTTCAATCTCTCCATCTTCGTTTCCTTTAAGCGCATTAAAGAGAGACACTGCTTTAAATTGGATTGCCATTTGGCTTAAGGGAATTCGTTTTTTATTACAATCTTCAATCCATATTGACAAAAGACGTTCCATATTTACCATTGTTGTGCTTCTATTTTTAGTGATTGTTTTTGAAGTTGATGATCCTGCAGCCTTCCCATCAGTAGTGGGCACCGTTAACCAAAAAGTTAACTTCGATAACGATAATCCGTTAACCCCAATTTTTAACTCCGATAACGATAATCCGATAATTTTACTACAAAGTTAACGGAAGTTAACGATAATCCGTTAACGATAACTATTTCTTTACTAACATTTAAAAAAATCAAGGAAAAAAGCTTTAAAACCCATAGAAAATGTTTATTTATGCAAAATCCAACAATAAATAGGTATTTAACTGTATTTTTATCAAGTTTTCCAACATTTTTGCTTAATAACTTTTTTTTAATTTTTAATAAAAAATGTACTGATTACATGTTTTGAAACCCTTGTAACCACTAACCATTAACTAAATTTTAATTTACCAGAGAATTATTATGGCGGGAACTGAAAGGTAAAATTAAATTTTAGGCACATTTATTAAAGACTATGACACAATGTGCTGGTTGCCCTTCAGAAAGACCAACTTCTCAAAGTTAGGCCCAACTGCCAGTCTTGACCTCTTGGGCCTCAGGATGTCTTTGCCGAGAGAGAAGAGCCGTTCCACTGCGGCAGAGGACGGAATTGGCAGACTGAAGTTATGGCGGTTTGAATTCATTCGCGGAGCGGTGATCTTCCGTGAATGACTCCTCGGACCTCGCAGATAACGTGTTAACGGACTTTAACAGACTAAATATCGAGTTATCGGAAGTTAACTGGTCCGATAACAATAAATGGAAATTAACTTCCGTTAATAGTCCGTTAAAAAAAGTTAACTTCGTTAATTAACTGTTATCGGATTAACGCTTTAGTGCCCAACACTGCTTCCCATATTCTTTTTACTGGTCTGCATCGTTAACAATTCTCCATACCGACCGTTCATTCCCTTATCTCGAGCAACCTTAGCATATGATGCACACTTCCATGACACTTTATAATCTCTAGTTTCTGTTCTAATGTTAGCCATTTACGCTTTTTTTTAGATTCATTACTTCAGTAATTTTCCTTTTTTCACTCATAATTATAAGGGTGTAACAATAGTGGTGTATTAAGTAAAGTACAGTAGATAACTGAGAACTTTATAACACGTCCCGACTGCAGTCCGTCACTGACGATACTGACGTAACGATGCGTCTGCCGCCCCGATTCTGTTTAACAGTACAGTATTTTCAGAGCGCGCACATGTAAGTAAACGGGAAAGTTTGTTTATAAATTTAAAAAAATACACTATAGTGAGTCCGGGCCCGTATTAAAGCGATGTATGGTGACAAATTATAATCCGCACGATGGCGAATTCCGCACTGATCGAATCCGCACTAAGCGGGGTATTGCTGTATATATATATACACTAGGGGCACTCAATGTATTTTGCCTCACCCTTTTTTTCTTAGGTAAATAATAGGTCAGGGGGCTGAAATGTCTTTTGGGCTGTAAGTTTGAACTTTCTGCGCTCCACATAACCGGATTTTTCCAGTTTGAACCTCCCCTCTCCCCTCCTTGTATAAAACCACTTTTAAACGCCCTTGTATAAAACTGATGGTTGAAGCAGTTTCGAAAATGGCGTCTGACAGCGATGTGCGTCGTAAACAGAGCTGTTATCGAGTTCTTAACCGCTGATAAGGAAACAGTTGGAAATATTCACAAACGTCTACAAAACGTTTACGGAGATGCTGTTGTTGATCGAAGCACAGTTGGACGCTGGCCTAAACGTGTGAGATCATCGGAGAGAGGGAGAGCCAGCCTCGATGATGAGCCACGCAGCGGTCCCCCGGCATCGGCTGTGACATCTCGCACTGTGCAACGTGCTAACACCATCATTCGATCAAATCGGCGCGTCACATACGAGGAGCTATCACTGGAGCTAGGAATTAGTGAAGGAAGTGTGAATACGATAATTCAGCAACTGGGATACTCAAAAGTGTGTTCACGGTTTGCTCCTCGCGAACTGACTGAAGATCACAAAGCCCAAAGAAAAGAAATTGCTTCTGAGTCGTTGGTTCGATACGAGACAGAAGAGGATGACTTCCTTTCACGAATTGTGACGGAATGAGACTTGGGTACACCACTTTGAACCTGAAACAAAACGCCAATCCATGGAGTGGTATCACGCAGACTCCCCACGCAAGAAAAAGTTCAAAATGGCTCCCTCTGCAGGAAAGGTTATTGCCACCATCTTCTGGGACATGAAAGGGGTGATTCTGGTGGACATTATGAAGAAAGGACAACCAATAAACTCAGAGGCATATATTGCTACCCTACAGAGACTCCAGAGACGTATAAAGCGAGTTCGACCGGACAGAAAACTGGAAGACATCCTTCTTTTGTACGATAACGCAAGACCACACAACAGTTTGCAAACAAGAGAGGCCATCACAAAAATGAACTTGACTGTGTTAACCCACCCTCCATACAGCCCGGATCTGGCACCGTCAGACTTCCATTTGTTTGAGCCAATGAAGGATGGTATTCGTGGAAGAAAGTTTCAGAGTGACGATGAGGTTGTTGAGGAGGTTAAGAGGTGGCTCCAACGGAATCTAGCGGACTTTTAGCAGCAAGGAATAAAGGCCTTTGTTTCGAGGTGGAGGAAAGTCGGTGAAAAGGATGGAGACTATGTGGAAAAATAATAACTTGTACAAAAGGTATGTACCTACTTGTGTACAAAAGTTTTGGAACTTACAAGGAAACTTAGAAAGAAAAACAAAAGGTGGGGCAAAATATACTGAGTGGCCCTGGTATATATATATACAGTATATAATATATATATATATATATATATATATATATATATGTGTGAAAAATGAAGGTCGCAGTTGGTTTTCGTCCATTTTCGGTATATATTCAACAAATGAACGGATGGATGAGAATTTCAATTTCGATATGAACATGAACACCAGGACCGAAGTAAAAAGTAGTGGTGTACCGATTAATCGGCGTCGGTATCGACAGAATCGGACATTTTGGGGGCCTAATTTAGCAGATTTCCTTACCGATTCTTTGAAATTTTAAATTTTCATTACAAAACAAAATCTATATTTATAGAAAACTGAACATCCAAAAAAAAAACACGATTTATGATAATTTACACTCATTTCAGTGTAATTATATAAAAATATTTTACATTCACGAAAAAGGCAAAGCTTAATAAATCTAGTTGCCCATAAATTTACATTTTTTCGAAAGAGTTAATCTTTAAATATTCTAAATTATTGTAATCATCTACTCTATATTAACAATAATTCTATATTAAGTTGTACTTTATAATGTATATATTAAACAATCTTATTATGTTCATTTTATTTTAAGTACTTTAATAATTTTATAAACTCAAATTGTATATCCATTTTTTTAATGAAATTGAGTTAGAGTTTAACATTTACAATTAATTCACGAATCACTAAAATTTTAAATGCAGCTCCACAGAAGCACTTAACTTCAAATACAACTTGTAACATTTTATTATACCTATCATGACTTTCGAGGCGTAGCTAAAATTTTGATGGCTATATTCTTTCCTAAATTTATTGACCAACTTGATTTTCTTCATTCCACGAAAGTGTATGCAACTCTGTGGAAGCATATTGGGACGGTTTACTTGTAGACTTTAATGATAGGGAAGACCACCAGTCCACGCTTCTATAAAATATTATATTTCTCTGATAACCAGAAAAGTCAGCAAATCAACAAATTCACGAAAGAAAACAACCATCAAAATTTTGAGTTTCACATCCCAGACCAATGGGTCAAAATCTTGAAATTTACAGTAAGTGCTTCGTGTTTTAGCATATAATTTTTGGGGGGATAAATTGGGATAAATTTTGGGGGGTAACACCCGATCTGAAAAAAAAAGTTGGTAAAAACACTGCAGGGATCCCAGAGGGTGCTGCCACCAAGTTTCATGAAAATCGGTCCAACCGTTTGGACCTGAAAAAGAAACAGACAGACGGACATGCGGTGAATATGGCATGATGATCTACAGATCTACAGAAACTAAGGCTAACAAAAACCCTAAGATCCACTCTAAGGTTAGCCGGAGAAAAAGGAGAGAGTAGGGGGTTAAAAGAAAAGAATAATGGGCTACGTCGTGGCCAATGTCGTAACACCGCTTCCCGGAGATCAACGAAGTTAAGCGACATTGGGTCTGGGTAGTAGTTGGATGGGAGACCGTCCTCCGCGCCCAGATTATGTAGCGACCCGTGGTTCGGATCCCACGTAAAGTTGTAGGTCCCCTCTGTCATATGACCTTAGATGTTGCGAAGGAGGTTAAAAACCCCAATAAAACAATATATATATACAGGGTGTCCCATAAGTCAGGCATCATAGAAGAAATTCATATTTTTCTATTTCTACAAACCATAATTCATATTTTTCTCTTTCTACAGGCCATAATGTCTGTGAGCAAGGAAGAACGAATCCAGATAATTCTACTCATAGGAAATCGGAGTCAAAGATAGGCCGCTGCTGAATTTAACAGGCTGCATCCAGACCGCGAGCCAATAACACAGAGTTGTGTTAGCAGACTTGTTGCAAAGTTTAAGGAAACAGGATCCATAGAAGATAAACCACGCAGTGGACCTTCAAGGTGGTCCACTGACGATGATACAGCGACTGCTATCCTGGCTCATTTTAACAGAAGTCCCAATAAGTCTCTTCGGCGATTGTCCGCCGAAACAGGAGTGTCGAAAAGTAGCATCCATCGCATTCTTCAGGCTCACAAATGGCATCCATATAAACTTCAGATCCTACAGAAATTAAGCGAAGATGATCCCGACCGGCGGATGGAATTTTGTGAATGGGCTACGGAACAATATGCTCGGGATGCCAATTTCCCATCCACCTTTCTCTTCAGTGACGAGACTGTTTTTTATGGAAATGGTGAGGTAAATCGACAGAACACCCGCTACTGGTCTCAAAACAACCCTCACTGGTATACCTCTTCAAAGGAACAAGGTGCATCTCGGGTGATGGTATGGTGTGGCATTTGGAAGGATCGCATCATAGGCCCCCTCTTTTTCGATGAACATGTCACTGGAGGCACCCACCTAAGTATGCTCAAGGAAGAAGCATTTCCCAGTGTCTTGAACGAAGAAGGAAATTTCCCAACATGGTTCCAGCAAGACAGCGCTCCTACACATTACAGCACCCAAGTAAGGGAATACCTGTACCAACAATTCCCTGGTCATTGGATAGGACGTCGAGGGCCTGTGGAATGGCCAGCTAGAAGGCCGGATCTCACGCCACTAGATTTTTATCTCTGGGGCCACTTGAAAGCGCTGGTATACGCAGAGAAAATTAGGAGTGTTGAACATTTGCGGCAGCGCATTATTGGGGCATGTAACACCATTACTCCTGACATCATTCACCGTGTGCTTGGTGACTGGGTATCACGTCTGAATTTGTGTATTGAAAACAATGGTGGACATATTGAGCACGTTCTGTAAATAAAAGCTTTTGTTTTGCCTTTTTTATTATTTTTCCTATGATGCCGGACTTATGGGACACCCTGTATACACACACACACACACACACACACACACACAACACACACACGCAATGATTCTAGAATGTACAAATCAGAAGTCACTTACAGATGTTAAAACTTTAACATTGTCCATATTAAAAGTACGGCCACACTGTGACACATGATCACATATAGGAGACAGGTCGATTCTACACAAGGGTTGATTTGTATGAGCTCACAATATGGCGTGTGAAACGTGAGTGAGGCGTACGCTTCGTTCATCCCACGTATGATGCGTGGTTGCACGCACAACTAAACAAATAATCAATGGATGATCGCATACCCTTAGTTATTTAATCTTTAAATTTAAAGACCAATATATATATATGATGAATATTTTTCACGTGTCACTTTCGTGAAATATATATATATATATATATATATATATATATATATATATATATATATATATACACAGGGTGTCCCAGGAGGAAATGTCAAGAATGCTCCATTTGACTCTTTGGGTATTTCTAAGTAGAAAGTACTATATCGATATGTACCTGATTCCCAACCGTTACCGAGATACAGGCCTCTACGTTTTCCGGGAAGGTGGATTGGACGTGGAGGACCTGTGGCATGGCCCCCTCGTTCGCCTGACTTATCTCCGCTAGATTTTTTTGTCTGGGGGTTCTTGAAGAGTAACGTTTATCAGCGGGGTAAGCCCGAAACTAGGGAGCAGTTGGTTGCACGTATAAAGGATGCGTTCATAAACCTCAAAAATGAATTTCCGCGTTTTCCTTGGCAAGTAGGGGTTGCAATCGATAAAATATTATCGATAATTTATCGATAAATGAAAGTCAACTATCGTATAATTATCGAGCAGATTTATCGATAATTTCAGATCACTTCCTGATTTTTTAAGTTTACGCTAAATGAACAAATTTTCTCTTGCAAATTGGCATCGAAAACTTCCGAGTCCTTAAGTAAGTCCTCTATGTTCAATGCAGGCAGTGAATTCACATTGTACGAAGTAAAGAAAAAGAGAAGCGAAAATCTCGATCGATTGTACGATGCATTAAGGACCATCAAGCCTACAAGCTGTGAAGCAGAGCGTGCATTTTCTTTAGCGGGAATTTTCATAACGAAGATTCGATGCAGTCTCTCTCCAGCCACTATTAATGCCTTATGCCTTTTGAAATGTTACTTCCTTAATAAGGATAAAAAACTAAAATCTGTTTAAATAACTATGGCTGTCACAATGTAGAATGATCTCATTAAAATCTGTTCTTATAATTTTGCGTTTTTCTTCTATTAATGAGACAGCTAATTTAATTATAAAATTTATCGATAATTATCGATAATCCGAATTTTTTTCAATCATTTATCGATAAATGGACTTTCGATAATTTGCATCCTATATTGGCAAGACACGATCGATCGGAGGCTCGCCGCGTGCATTGAAGAAGGAGGGGGTCACTTTGAAACCATTCTGCAATAAGTGCAATAGTGTATTGTATGTTTGTACTTTTTGTAAACCACAAGTGTCATTAAATAGTATCTAAGATCGCCTTTATATTATGTTTTAATTACCCAAATGTAGAGGCCTGTATCTCGGTAACGGTTGGGAATCAGACCCATATCGATATAATACTTTCTACTTAGAAATACCTAAAGATTGAAATGGTGCATTCTTGACATTTCCTCCTGGGACACCCTGATATATATATATATATATATATATATATATATATATATATATATATATACGTATAAGCAAGGAACCACAGGAAAAAGGAAAAGGAAACACGAAGTCCGAGCGCTTTCGTGATATATTTACATCTTCAGGGACAAGAGAGAAATAGTCCTATAGTCCTATGTCTCTCTTGTCCCTGAAGATGTGAATATATCACGAAAGCGCTCGGACTTCGTGTTTCTTTTTCCTTTTCCCTGTGGTTCCTTGCTTATTAAAAAGATCACGTGCTCTTTGTGAATTGTTTACATATATATACAGGGTGTTTGAAAACTTTCTGTACAAATTGTAATGGGGGATAGGCAACACCAAGACAAACCCTTTTCGTCTATAAGTGTATGTCCGCTGACGTCACCATTCGGCGCGAGAGGGCGCCGCTGCAATTGGCTAAAAGGTGAAGTGGGCTAGACTCGCGCTTGCCGCGGGCATTCTTAAATCGGACGTAGTACGCGTAACATGGAGCGCTTCACGACTGCTGAGATGGCTGACATGCATATGGTGTATGGGGCTGCCAATGGAAACGGAAGAGCTGCTGTGAGGTTGTACCGACAGCGCTTCCCAAACAGACGTGTGCCAAACCACCAAACGTTTGTGCATTTGCATCGGCGACTGCGAGAAACTGGAACATTCCATGCAAACATGCATGACACTGGTCGGGAGAGAAACGTGCGCACTCCTGACATGGAAGAAGAAATCCTACGGCGATTTGAGGACAATCCAAGCGCAAGCACGCGAGGTGTTGCACGTATCCTCGGTGTGAACCACGACCTGGTCTGGAGAGTGTTGCACGAGCAGCAGTTACATCCGTTTCATCGTCAGAGAGTCCAGGCATTACAACCTCGGAATTACCCTCTTCGTGTGGAATTCGCACGCTGGTTTCTGCAGCAGACAGCGGTGCAGCCTAATTTTCCGGCTTATGTGCTGTTCTCAGATGAGGCCTGTTTCACACGTTAGGGTGTGTTTAACATGCACAATTCTCACGTGTGGGCGCACGCAAATCCACATGCTACACGGGTTTGTAATGCCTGACTCTGACGATGAAACGGATGTAACTGCTGCTCGTGCAACACTCTCCAGACCAGGTCGTGGTTCACACCGAGGATACGTGCAACACCTCGCGTGCTTGCGCTTGGATTGTCCTCAAATCGCCGTAGGATTTCTTCTTCCATGTCAGGAGTGCGCACGTTTCTCTCCCGACCAGTGTCATGCATGTTTGCATGGAATGTTCCAGTTTCTCGCAGTCGCCGATGCAAATGCACAAACGTTTGGTGGTTTGGCACACGTCTGTTTGGGAAGCGCTGTCGGTACAACCTCACAGCAGCTCTTCCGTTTCCATTGGCAGCCCCATACACCATATGCATGTCAGCCATCTCAGCAGTCGTGAAGCGCTCCATGTTACGCGTACTACGTCCGATTTAAGAATGCCCGCGGCAAGCGCGAGTCTAGCCCACTTCACCTTTTAGCCAATTGCAGCGGCGCCCTCTCGCGCCGAATGGTGACGTCAGCGGACATACACTTATAGATGAAAAGGGTTTGTCTTGGTGTTGCCTATCCCCCATTACAATTTGTACAGAAAGTTTTCAAACACCCTGTATATATATAATATATTATATATATATATATATATATATATTATATATATATATATATATGCACACACCCCATTGCGTATTGGTAGTTTTAATACTTGAAAATTTATCCGCTTCAAATTTTGGATTAAACTTACGACATAAATCAGATTTGTTTGAGAAATCTTTTAATTCGAACTTTAAGTTTTAATATTTTAATAAGTGATTAAGTACTTTCTCGTCATCATGATCATTTTTATAAAATTAATTGAAAAATGAATTTTCTCGCAAGAAAAGAAATCGAACAAATATTACTTAAATCAAATACTTAATTAGGATTTTATAAACACAAAACAAATTCTTTACAAATCGAATATAAATATACCGTTCAACGATCAATGGGAGGAAAGGAAAGTGAACTTTGATGCGTTTCCATTAATTCACACAAACAGACAAATTTCAACCAACTAATTGTAATTTTGTAAGAATAATGTAAACGCATAAAAACACCTAGTGTGATTTACCCACTTTCATCAACACTTTCGCGAGGGCGCACACCAAAGATTGGTAGCAACGAATCCTACTGTTCAAGTGATCATATATATATATATATATATATATATATCTAAGGCGTGAAGCGAAAAGTGTAATAAAAAAGTCCAAACGCGAATTTGAAATTTCCATAGCTCGTGACGGTAAAGAAAACCTCAAGCGATTCTTTAAATACGTCAACAATAGAAATCCAGTAAAAAATGTCTTGGGGCCGTTGAAAATATTAAAGGGGATCTAGTTTCTGAAAACAAGGAAATGGCTACCTTGCTAAACGAATTTCTTACGTCAGTTTTTACTATAGAAGATGTAGCAAATAGCCCTACGGTCAAAGACATAATACCTTTTGATACTGGTAATATTTTGGATAATATTGTCGTCAGTGAAGGGGCGGTAATGCGCTATATTGATAAAATGAAAATGCGTAAATCACCGGTGCCGGATTCCATATATCCCATACAAGTAAAAGAATTAAAACATAGCATTGTTGTGCCGCAAACAAAGATTTTTAATGCGTCTATTTCTGAGGGGTGGGTACCAGATAATTTCAAGTTAGCAAATGTAACACCTATCTTTAAGAGAGACGATAAAGGTGCGGCGGGAAAATTATAGGCCAATCAGTTTAACGTCTGTTGTAGGTAAGCTACTGGAATCAATAATTAGGGATCGTATAGTCGAACACTTAGAACTGCATAACTTGGTTAGAAATACGCAGCACGGTTTTAGGCGAAACAAATCTTGCTTAACTAATCTTTTAGAATTTTTTCAAAGCGTGGTTGAAGTTTACGATAGTCATCGGGCGGTTGATGTAGTGTATTTAGATTTTCAAAAAGCGTTTAACACCCTACCGCACAAAAGACCCATTGAAAAAACTAAGACAGGGAATCGGGTGTAGTAATAAATTGGATAGAAGAGTGGTTGCGAGGTAGGAAACAGAGGGTGGTCGTTGATGAAGCAGAGTCGTCTTGGGCTAATATAGCGAGCGACGTTCCTCAGGGTTCTGTATTGGGCCCCTTGCTTTTTCTTATATATATTAACGATTTAGATGTCGGCTTAGTCAGTATAGTTTGAAAGTTTGCGGATGACACGAAGCTGGGTTGTAGGGCGATTAATGACGAAGATAGAAGTAAAATCCAGGAAGATCTGAATAAAATCGTTGATTGGTCAGTCACATGGCAAATGAGATTTAACGTCGATAAATGCGAAATTTTACATATAGGTTCGCGTAACGGTAATTTTGCGTATAGTATGTCAGGGAAAGCGTTAACAAGCGTAGAGCAGGAAAAAGATTTAGGAGTTATAGTCACTGGTGACTTAAAAGTCGCGAAACAAAGTACAGCAGCGGTCAATAAAGCGAATAAAGTGTTAGGATTTATAGCTCGGAATTTTGAGTACAAATCGCGCGATATTATAGTTCCTCTTTATAAATCATTAGTTAGACCCCATTTGGAGTACGCGATCCAATTTTGGAATCCGCATATGCGCAAAGATATAGACAAAATCGAAAGAGTTCAAAGACGAGCAACTAAGATGATTCGGTCGCTTAGGTCAAAGTCGTATGAGGATAGGCTTAAAGAGTTAAAATTGACTACACTCGAGACTAGGAGGCTAAGGGGTGATCTAATCCAGGTTTTCAAAATTATGAATGGGTTCGATAACGTAGATAGAGATAGCTTTTTCGAAATATCTCAATATAATAAGACTTGAAATAACGGGTGTAAGTTGACAAGTAGAAGGTTCGAGACAGCAGTTGCCAAAAACTTTTTTACGCATAAAATAGTAAATAGCTGGAATAGTTTGCCGGTAGAAGTAATTAGTAGCACGTCTATAAACATGTTTAAAAATCGATAAGACGCATATGTTGAGAGATTGGGTATAGTTTAAGGTAGTAAAATTAAGGGTTGGATAAGATAGATTTTGATTCTCTTTTCATTAAAGATCACAACTGCCAAACTAGAGGTCATAGTATGAAATTATTTAAGTCAAGATGTAGAACAAATTTAAGAAAACATAGTTTTACAAACAGAGTAATTAAGTTTTGGAACAGTCTGACAGAAGACGTGGTGACTTCAGATACAACTGATTCTTTCAAAAGAAGGTTGGATAGTTTGATGTCTGCAAGGGACATCTGGTGATAGTGTTTAAGCCCATTTTTATTGCATGAATGATACTAGTTTATTTCATATATATTATGTACCTTTAGGTGATAGATCCCACAGCTCAACACGAGTGTTGTGGGAAGTAGGGAGGCAGCATCTTGGGTTAGGGGATACTCTCTGTCCTTACACACCCTATTTAAAGAGATTCCTATGCCGAGCGGTGCCCCCCATAGTACTGTGAGTTATTGAAAAACTCATGATCTTCACTTGCCCCACAAACATCTTTAAATGGGAGACCCAAAATGGGTGCACACACATTTCTACATTACTTTACAGTCTTTACAGCCACACCTACACTTTTTCCCCTAAGTACATATATTGTAATGTATATGGTTGTAAACTGTGACTTGGTCCGCTATTGATATGGACCGTGGCTTATTTTTGGTTGGCAAGGTACTGGTATTGATGGATACTGTAATGAAATTGACTGGATTCTTTGGATCTGATATATTTGCATGTCAGTTATAAATAGATATAGAGTGTAACATATTTGTGGATCGTCTATTATGACTTTGATCCTCTGGATCCAGAGATTCTATCTTTAGTTTTAAATTGATAATTAATTAGTTTTAAATTGATAATTATTTAGTTTTATAAAAATTGGTTGTTGCCAATGTACAGGCAGTTTTTACAAAGTGGAGCCATCTCGATGGGCCGAAGTGGCCCCTCGTGTGCCCACTATAAAAATTTCTTATGTTCTTATGTTCTTTGTGGTTCGGAATCCACGTAAAATTGTAGGTCCCCTCCGCCACCACGGAGGACATGCACAATACACAATTACGAACACAGTTAATTAGACCAGCCATGAGTGGATCCTAGGGTCTTTGTTGGTCTGAAACATTATTATAACATTATTGCATTATTAATAATATATATATATAGTATATACAGGGCCGGATCTAGAAGTTGCGAGGCCCTAGGCAGATCTAGAAATTGCGAGGCCCTAGGCCTATATATATGAAAATATGGACTTAATTATCGGTACTATACCAGCAATATTAGAATCCCGCATAGACAGAACTATGCCAGCACTTAAAAATTAAACCAAACCAAAATAATCACGCATGGAAATTGTATAAGAAATATAAATAAACCATGCAAATAAGTATAAATTATAATATGAATCAAGATTTGTATCGAAAATATAAGACAATGATTTCTAAGATTTATATAATATTATAGGTAATGACTTTCCATAGTATGCAAACGTTTTTCATATGTGATGTATAAGAGATGTTGACATTTCATTTTTTATAATAGTGAGCGATTGACTTATCACGCTAAATATTAATGCTTTAATATTTGGTTCAGATGCTCCTTGAATATTACAGCAATGCTTTTCTACTTTTCTTCGAGCTAAACTCTTCAATTAATTGAGAATAATCTAATGAATTTGTTATATCGTTTTCTATTGATAACATAGCTAATGATTGCAATCTCGCTTGAGACATGGTGTAACGCAAATATGTTTTAATAAGTTTGAGACGCGAGAAACTTCTTTCAGCCGAAGCAACAGTAACTGGGATGGTTAATACTATTCGAAGTGCAACATAAACATTAGGATAAATCTCACTTAGTTGTTTTTGCACTATATAAACAAGGGCATTTCCGAGATCTGTTTTCTCAGGTATAAACCTGCAAAGTACTTTAAATTCTTCATAGAGTTCTAAATCATTAATATCACTTGAACAGAACGCGCAAAACAGCTTGAGCGAGGCCCCCTTTGGCGCGAGGCCCTAGGCGATCGCCTAGTTCGCCTATAGCTAAATCCGGGCCTGTATATATATATATATATATATACTGTATATATATATACATAATATACTAAATATGTACACACACATATATATATATAGGGTGAACCAAATGTAGGTGACAGTAAATGATAACGTTTATTTTGAGAATACATATTTAATTTTTTTGTATACTATAATACAAAATAAAATTTAAATAAATTTAGTTATAATATTTAATATAATAAAACACAAACACCATAGTTATAATGAACACCATAGTTATAATATAATATAACACAAACCGTATTCAACCTACTGTCCACCTACTTTTGGTTCACCGTGATATACATATATATATACACATATATATACACACTAAATATACATATATATATATATATATATATATATATATATATATATATATATACACTAAATATATATATATATATATACACTAAATATATATATATATATACCCACACTAAATATATATATATATATATATATATATATATATACACTAAATATATATAATATATATATATATATATACACTAAATATATAATGTTTTGTTATAATGTTTAAAACCAACAAAGACCCTAGGACTAGGATCTACTCATGGCTGGTCTACCTAACTGTGTTCGTAATTGTGTATTGTGCATGTCCTCCGTGGTGGCGGAGGGGACCTACAATTTTACGTGGGTTCCGAACCACAAAGAACATAAGAAATTTTAGTAGTAGGCAAACTAGGGGCCACTTCAGCCCATCGAGGTGGCTCCACTTTGTAAAAACTGCCTGTACATTGGCAACAACCAATTTTTATAAAACTAAATAATTATCAATTTAAAACTAATTAATTATCAATTTAAAACTAAAGATAGAATCTCTGGATCCAGAGGATCAAGTCATAATAGACTACTATCCACAAATATGTTACACTCTATATCTATTTATAACTGACATGCAAATATATCCGATCCAAAGAATCCAGTCAATTTCATTACGGTATCCATCAATACCAGTACCTTGCCAACCAAAAATAAGTCACGGTCCCTATCAATTGCGGACCAGGTCACAATTTACAACCATATACATTACAATATATAAACTTAGGAGGAAAAGTGTAGGTGTGGCTGTAAAGACTGTACAGTAATGTAGAAATGTGTGTGCACCCATTTTGGGTCTACAATTTAAAGGTATTTGTGGGACAAGTGAAGACCATGAGTTTTTCAATACCTCAGTACTATGAGGGGCACCGCTCGGCAGAGGAATCTCTTTAAATGGGGTGTGTAAGGACAGAGAGTATCCCCTAACCCAAGATGCTGCCTCCCTACTTCCCACAACACTCGTGTTGAGCTGTGGGATCTATCACTTAAATGTACATAATATATATGAAATAAACTAGTATCATTCATGCAATAAAAATGGGCTTAAACACTATCACCAGATGTCCCTTGCAGACATCAAACTATTCAACCTTCTTTTGAAAGAATCAATTGTATCTGAAGTCACCACTTCTTCTGTCAGACTGTTCCAAAACTTAATTACTTTGTTTGTAAAACTATGTTCTCTTAAATTTGTTCTACATCTTGGCTTAAATAATTTCATACTATGACCTCTAGTTTGGCTGTTGTGATCTTTAATGAAAAGAGAATCAAAATCTATCTTATCCAACCCTTAATTTTACTACCTTAAACTATACCCAATCTCTTAACATATGCGTCTAATCGATTTTTAAACATGTTTATAGATGTGCTACTAATTACTTCTATCGCAAACTATTCCAGTTATTACCTATTCTATGCGTAAAAAAGTTTTTGGCAACTGCTGTCTCAAACCCTCTACTTGTCAACTTACACCCGTTATTTCTAGTCCTATTATATTGAGATATTTCGAAAAAGCTATCTCTATCTACGTTATCGAACCCATTCATAATTTTGAAAACCTGGATTAGATCACCCCTTAGCCTCCTAGTCTCGAGTGTAGTCAATTTTAACTCTTTGAGCCTATCCTCATAGGACTTTGACCTAAGCGACCGAATCATCTTAGTTGCTCGTCTTTGAACTCTTTCGATTTTGTCTATATCTTTGCGCATATGCGGATTCCAAAATTGGATCGCGTACTCCAAATGGGGTCTAACTAATGATTTATAAAGAGGAACTATAATATCGCGCGGTTTGTACTCAAAATTCCGAGCTATAAAACCTAACACGTTATTCGCTTTATTGACCGCTGCTGTACTTTGTTTCGCTACTTTTAAATCACCAGTGACTATAACTCCCAAATCTTTTTCCTGCTCTACGCTTATCAACTCTTTCCCTGACATACTATATGCAAAATTACAGTTACGCGAACCTATATGTAAAATTTTACACTTATCGACGTTAAATCTCATTTGCCATGTGACTGACCAATCGACGATTTTATTTAGATCATTCTGGATTTTACCTCTATCTTTGCTATTAATCGGCCTACCACCCAGCTTCTTGTCATCCGCAAACTTTGAAACTGTACTGACTAAGCCGACATCTAAATCGTTAATATATATAAGAAAAAGCAAGGGGCCCAATACAGAACCCTGAGGAACGCCACTCGCTACATTAGCCCAACACGACTCCACTCCATCAACGACCACCCTCTGTTTCCTACCTCGCAACCACTTTTCTATCCAATTTATTACTACACCCCTGATTCCATGAGCCTTAGTTTTCTCAATGAGTCTTTTGTGCGGTACGGTGTCAAACGCTTTTTGAAAATCTAAATACACTACATCAACTGCCCGATAACTATCGTAAACTTCAACGACGCTTTGAAAAAATTCTAAAAGATTAGTTAAGCAAGATTTGTTTCGCCTAAAACCGTGCTGCGTATTTCTAACCAAGTTATGCAGTTCTAAGTGTTCGACTATACGATCCCTAATTATTGATTCCAGTAGCTTACCTACAACAGACGTTAAACTGATTGGCCTATAATTTCCCGCCGCACCTTTATCGTCTCTCTTAAAGATAGGTGTTACGTTTGCTAACTTGAAATTATCTGGTACGCAACCCTCAGAAATAGACGCACTAAAAATCTTTGTTAGCGGCACAACAATGCTATCTTTTAATTCTTTTAGTTGTATGGGATATTTGGAATCCGGCCCCGGTGATTTACGCATTTTCATTTTATCAATATAGCGCATTAACTCCTCTTCACTAACGACAATATTATCCAAACTATTATCATAATCAAAAGGTATTATGTCTATGACCATAGGGATATTAGTTACATCTTCTATAATAAAAACTGACGTAAAGAATTCGTTTAGCAAGGTAGCCATTTCCTTGTTTTCAGAAACTAGATCTCCGTTAACAGTTTTCAACGGCCCCAAGACACTTTTTACTGGATTTCTATTGTTGACGTATTGAAAGAATCACTTGGAGTTTTCTTTACCGTCACGAGCAATGGAGATTTCAAATTCGTGCTTGGACTTTTTTATTACACTTTTCGCTTCACGCCTTAGAGATATGTAGTTGTTTCGTAACCACAAATTGTCTTTATTGCACTTATGTAGCCCATATGCCCTATCTCTACTCTTTATAATGTCTCCTACTCTAGAAGTAAACCACAAGGGCTTGTTATTTACTTTCGCACGCTCAATTTTGTCCGGTACACATTCCTCATTTACAGTCCTAAATACTGTTTCAAACGATTCCCACATTAGTTTTGCTTTCGAGTTCCCCTTTACGCTTTCCCAATTGACGTGTGACAATTTATTTCGAAATTTCAACAGTCTGTGTTGGAAGTTAGGAATTTTAGTCGAGTGTATATATATATATATATATATATATATATATATATATATATATATAGTATGTATATATATTTATATATATATATATATATATATATATATATATATATATATATATATATATATATTAGCGTTTCTTTCCCGGGATCCCGGCTGTTTTTATTGAATTTGAAAATCCCGGGAGTTGGACAAATATCCTGCGAAATCCCGGAATTTTAAAATAACTTAATTTATTTTTTATTGATTTGTTTGTTTTTTCTTTTGTTATTAGAAGGCTCTTGCGTAGAGTTAAAGAAAACTGCATAATATTTACCACATTTTATTCTACTTTTCTGCTTTCTTAAATGAACACCTACTAGCATTAGCAACTTAGACTAATCTAAAAGTGGGCCCGTATGCCAAAAACTGGCCGAGGGAATGTCGCTAGCGCTGCGTATAATAAAAGGAACCGAGTCTCAGTATATTATCTAGCGATCGCAGGCAACTCATCTTGCTCAGAGTTTAAGCAAGCATTTGAAGCATGAACTGCAGTTATTCGAGACAATAGGGAACAGAACTTCAAACATCATGAATTTATTTGATGCACTGAAAACCATTCCGCCAACCTCTGTTGAATCAGAAAGAGCCTTTTCTGCAGCAGGTTTATTTATCACCAAGTTGAGAACTCGTCTTAGTGATAGAAGTATCGATTGTTTATGTTTTTAAAGAAGCTATTTTAAAAATGTTGATTGAATCTTTAAATATTTTAAGATAAATGGATGAAATTATTTTTTCTAATGAAGTTTATTTTATTTTTATTTTTTTGTATTGGTTAAATATTTTAAGATAAAATATGTTGAGATAAAAGGTACAAATTATTTTTTTTTAATGAAGTTTCTTTTTTTTTTTTTTTTTATTGCAAATGCATTTAATTATAATTAAAGGAATATAATATTTTAGCCTTTTATTTGTCCCCTGCAGATGAATAGCATGATAAATATTATGTTTAATAAATAATAAATAGCTACCACTGATTGGTAAACTCAATTCAAGTATTACAATGCAAAAGTGGTCATCTTGGTAAAAGTAATTGGTTATCCCAATTCTAAAAGGGTATTTTATCACTGAACAATAAAATGAATTACAGTTCTCTTAAAAATACAACCATTTCCTGGATTTCCCGGGATCCCAGGAATTGGCTTTATTTTTCCGGGAATTCCCGGAACTTCGCGGGATGAAGAAAGCTGCATATAAGGAGAAACCCTAGTGTATATATATATATATATATATATATATATATATATATATATATATATATATATATATATATATATATATATATATAATACTAGGGTTTCTCCTTATATGCAGCTTTCTTCATCCCGCGAAGTTCCGGGAATTCCCGGAAAAATAAAGCCAATATATATGTATATATATATATATATATATATATGCTCGTAGCCTACGAAATAAAATAAACGAATTTTTTTCTTTAATTGCTTGTAAAGACTGATTTAATTGCGATAAATGAATCGTGGCTTAGCACTGAAACACGTGACTTTGTAGGGGAGTATCAAATTAAAGGTTATATACTTTTTGTTAAAAACAGAATAGGTAGGCGAGGAGGCGGTGTTATGTTGTATATCAAAGATAATATTGCGAACGTTATAGAAGTAAAGCACTCAATTAAAGAACCGATAGATTCGACTATAGCAGAACTTAAATTGAACGATTTCAAACTTCTTGTTGCGGTTATATATAGGCCCCATAATCAAACAGCTGATACGGACGAAGCGTTATATCGTGAACTAAAGAGAATAATCGGTAGTGAGCAGGCTTTAGTTATGGGTGACTTTAATTGCGCCAACGTGAATTACGATACAATGCAGGGAGACGCGGAAGGTAATCGTTTAGTTAATTTTCTCGAGGATAGCTTTCTTATTCAAAAGGTTGGGGAACCTACGAGGTTGGACAGTTTTTTAGATTTAGTAATAACTACGGATGATAGGCTAATTACTGATCTTCAAGTAATAGAACCGTTAAGCAATAGCGATCATAATATGGTAGAGTTTGTCCTCTCAGTAAGTCACTCGAAACCAACTAACTCGACTAAAATTCCTAACTTCCAGCACGCAGACTTTAATAAATTTCGAAATAAATTTTCACACGTCAATTGGGAAAACGTAATGGGGAACTCCAACGCAAAACTAATGTGGGAATCGTTCGAAACGGTATTTAGGACTATAAATGAGGAATGTGTACCGTACAAAATTAAGCGTGCGAAAGTAAACAACAAGCCCTTGTGGTTTACTTCTAGAGTAGGAGACATTATAAAGAGTAGAGATAGGGCTTATAGGCTATATAAGTGCGATAAAGATAATCTGTTGTTACGAAACAACTACATATCTCTAAAGCGTGAAGCGAAAAGTGTAATAAAAAAGTCCAAGCGCGAATTTAAAATCTCCATAGCTCGTGACAGTAAAGAAAACCCCAAACGATTCTTTCAATACGTCAATAATAGAAATCCAGTAAAAAGTGTCTTGGGGCCTTTGAAAAATGTAAACGGAGATCTAGTTTCTGAAAACAAGGAAATGGCTACCATGCTAAACGAATTTTTTACGTCAGTTTTACTATAGAAGATCTAACGAATATCCCTACGGTCATAGACGTAATACCTTTTGATAATGGTAATATTTTGGATAATATCGTGGTTAGTGAAACGGTGGTAATGCGCTATATTGATAAAATGAAAACGCGTAAATCACCGGGGTCGGATTCCATATATCCCATACAACTAAAAGAATTAAAAGATAGCATTGTTGTGCCGCTAACAAAGATTTTTAATGCGTCTATTTCTGAGGGTTGCGTACCAGATAATTTCAAGTTAGCAAACGTAACACCTATCTTTAAGAAAGGCGATAAAGGTGCGGCGGGAAATTATAGGCCAATCAGTTTAACGTCTGTTGTAGGTAAACTACTGGAATCACTAATTAGGGATCGTACAGTCGAACACTTAGAAGTGCATAAACTAGTTAGAAATACGCAGCACGGTTTTAGGCGAAACAAATCTTGCTTAACTAATCTTTTAGAATTTTTCCAAAGCGTGGTTGACGTTTACGATAGACATAGCGCGGTTGATGTAGTGTATTTAGATTTTCAAAAAGCGTTTGACACCGTGCCGCACAAAAGACTCATTGAAAAAACGGATCAAATGTAGAATTCGGACCCCAGCCTTCTTTAGTTAGCTTTATAAGGCTAACTAACGAAAATATCATGACCTAACCTAACCAATCGTCAAGGGCGTACAGTTAACCTAACGATTGGTTAGGTTAGGTCGTGATATTTTCGTTAGTTAGCCTTATAAAGCTAACTAAAGAAGGCTGGGGTCCGAATTCTACATTTGATCCGAAAAAACTAAGGCTCATGGAATCAGGGGTGTCGTAATAAATTGGCTAGAAGAGTGGTTGCGAGGTAGGAAACAGAGGGTGGTCGTTGATGGAGCGAGTCGTGTTGGGCTAATGTAGCGAGTGGCGTTCCTCAGGGTTCTGTATTGGGCCCCTTGCTTTTTCTTATATATATTAACGACTTAGATGTCAGCCTAGTCAGCAAGGTTTCAAAGTTTGCGGATGACACGAAGCTGGATGGTAGGGCAATTAATGACGAAGATAGAGGTAAAATCCAGGAAGATCTGAATAAAATCGTTGATTGGTCAGTCACATGGCAAATGAGATTTAACGTTGATAAGTGCAAAATTTTGCATATAGGTTCCCTTAACGGTAATTTTGCATATAGTATGTCAGGGAAAGATTTAACAAGCGTAGAGCAGGAAAAAGATTTAGGAGTTATAGTCACTGGTGATTTAAAAGTAGTGAAACAAAGTACAGCAGCGGTCAATAAGGCGAACAAAGTGTTAGGTTTTATAGCTCGAAATTTTGAGTACAAATCGCGCGATATTATAGTTCCACTTTATAAATCATTAGTTAGACCCCATTTGGAGTACGCGATCCAATTTTGGAATCCGTATATGCGCAAAGATATAGACAAGATCGAAAGAGTTCAAAGACGAGCAACTAAGATGATTCCGTCGCTTAGGTCAAAGTCGTACGAGGATAGGCTTAAAGAGTTAAAATTGACAACACTCGAGACTAGGAGGCTAAGGGGTGATCTAATCCAGGTTTTCAAAATTATGAATGGGTTCGATAACGTAGATAGAGATAGCTTTTTCGAAATATCTCAATATAATAGGACTAGAAATAACGGGTGTAAGTTGACAAGTAGAAGGTTCGAGACAGCAGTTGCCAAAAACTTTTTTACGCATAGAATAGTAAATAGCTGGAATAGTTTGCCGGTAGAAGTAATTAGTAGCACATCTATAAACATGTTTAAAAATCGAATAGACAAATATGTTGATAGATTGGGTATAGTTTAAGGTAGTAAAAGTAAGGCTTTGTGGTGATCGATCCCACAGCTCAACACAAGTGTTGTGGGATATAGGGAGGTAGCATCTTGGGTTAGGGGATACTCTCTGTCCTTACACACCCCATTTAAAGAGATTCCTCTGCCGAGCGGTGCCCCCCATAGTACTGTGAGGTATTGAAAAACTCATGATCTTCACTTGCCCCACAAACACCTTGAAATGGGAGACCCAAAATGGGTGCACACACATTCTACATTACTGTACAGTCTTTACAGCCACACCTACACTTTTCCTGCTAAGTATATATATTGTAATGTATATGTAAATTTTGACTTGGTCCGCAATCGATATGGATCGTGACTTATTTTTCGTTGGCAAGGTACTAGTATTGATGGATACCGTAATGAAATTGACTGGATTCTTTGGATCTGATATATTTGCATGTTGGTTATAAATAGATATAGAGTGTAACATATTTGTGGATAGTAGTCTATTATGACTTGATCCTCTGGATCCAGAGATTCTATCTTTAGTTTTAAATCGATAATTCACCGTGTAACACAAAATTTGTCCATGAGTTAAAACTATTATTTTCTGATTTTTTATGGCATAATTAAGTAAAAATGAGCAGTCACCAAGTTCAGACTTCGGTTCTGAGTTCATGAGATCGGTTTATTGATTTTTTGCCATTTTTGCTTATTAATTTAAGGGTTTTTCACACTATCTGCTTTTAAATCAAATGAATCCTGTTAAGTATAATTTTAATTGATGTTAACACGATTATTATGATAAATGATGAAAAATGAAGTTCTCCAGGCCCCGTCTTTAGAAATGAAAATAAAAAGAAGGAAACGAGTAGGGAATAATTATGTATTATAATATGTTAATACACAGACAGTGATACAGTGCAGTGATGCAGAGCGTTGATAAAGAGTATTGCTACGGAGAATTGATACAGAATTGATACAAAAATTCTAGCGTTATAGTTTAATCAAAGAGAAGTTTGTATACGAGATTGGCGATTGTATTTCAGTTCACTCTCACGCAAAAGGTTCCAGATATAGTCCCCCATCATACTTTCATTGTACTGTCCCTTGTAGCGTTCCTCGAAAGAGCTGACATCCTGGTGAAATCTTTCACCTTGTTCTTCTGAGTAGTCTCCCATGTTTTCTTTGAACTCATCAAGGTGGGCGTGTAGTACGTGCAGTTTCAGCGACATCCGGCAGCCCATGCTCCGGTACGTGTCCACAAGTTCGTCAACGATTTCCCTGTAGTTCTCTGCCTTGTGGTTTCCGAGGAAACCTTTGACTAGAGAAACGAAGCTTGTCCAAGCTGCCCGCTCAACCTCAGACAGCTTCTCAGGAAAGCTGTCGGAGTCAATAAGTCGCTTCACCTGAGGGCCCACAAATACTCCTGCTTTGATCTTCGCCTCCGACAACTTCGGGAACAGCTCCTGGATGTGCTTCAAGGCCTCACCCTCTGGATCCAGCTGTTTAACAAACTGCTTAATGATGTCCAATTTGATGTGCAGGGGTGGCATCAGCACTTTCGTTGGCTCCACCAGCGGCTCTTGCTTCACGTTATGGGCCCCAACCTCATAGCCGGTCCTGAGGGGCCAGTTCCTCTTCTCGTAGTGAAAGGCTGTATTTCGGCTATCCCAGAGGCACAGATAGCAAGGGAACTTGATGAAGCCTCCCTGAAGCCCCATCAAGAAGGCCACCATCTTGAAATCGCCAATGACCTCCCAGCTGAATTGGTCGTACTTCAGTGCACTCAGCAGGATTTTGACGTTCTGGTACTCTTCTTTCATGTCCACTGAATGAGCAAGAGGAATCGAGGGCCACTGATTTGTGTTGTGCAGTAAAAGCCTTGAGGCTTTTAGATGAACTGTCGATGAAGAGCCGCCAGTCAGAGGTGTTGCAGGGAATGCCCACAGCGTCGAAGAGTCCTCTGATGTCATGGCAGTAGCACAACCCATCTCTAAGAGTGAAGAACACTGAAAAGCCGCGATGCCGCTTCCTCTGGGAAGTAATTCGAACGTTGTCGTCCAGTAAGTCCCACTGCTTTAGTCTGGAAATGAGCAGCTCGGCGTTGGACTTTGTCAAGGCCATTTCCCTGATGAGGTCGTTGATGTCCTCTTGGTTGGGGTAGTAGGGGCACCTTTCACTGGCCACCCGGCGTCGACGGCGCGCAGCAGATGACGCACCTTGCTCCTCCTCGGAATCATCATAGCTTGCTTCTTCTGCTGGACAAGATTGATCTCTCAAGGGAGGCTGTGGCACAGGTAGGTCCGTCGCGTTATGGGGAACAGGTGCAATAGATGACGGAATGTCAGGGTACTCAATGGGAGGCGCATTCTTCCCCTTTCTTCGTTTTGTTGGGTCCACCATACAGAAATAGCAGTCCGTGAGATGGTCTGAGGGCTCACGCGAGACACGGGGGATAGCGAAACGCATTGCCCTCTTCTCTCCTCTAAACCAACCTTCAAGAGTGCGGCGGCAGTAGTCACAGATGACATGTGGTGCCCAGCGTTTGTCTTGGTCACCGACTGGCATTCCGAAGTAGGCATGATAGGCTTCCTTTGCACGGGTGCAACTGTCCAAGCAGTGTTTTTTAGCCGTCTTTGCGAAGAACTCGCCGCACACGTAGCAGAAGGAATCCGCTGGGTATTTGCAACCACGAGCAGCCATAACAGTAACTTCGTCACACGTCACACGTCTGAAAAAGTAAAAATAATGGATTAATTTAACCCTATATGGACATAATTCATATTTTTGTCTTAAATTTTTTTTTACCTATATTAAACATTCATTTAGAGTACTTTGAACATAAATATGTGATTTTTAATGTAATATGTATATATATATAATAATATATATATAAATATATATATATAATATATATAATAATATATATAATACATATATAATGTAATATATATAATACAAATTGGACAACCTTATACCACGTGGCAAAGAAGGCATGGATGTCAGAGCCATCAATATTGTTACGTTTTCAATAAAATATTCTAGTGCTCAGTTTATCAGAATTGTTTTATATTACTTCAGCCACTCTAACAACATATATTGAGCAATAAAAAATTATTCAACTTACCTCTAATCAAATAAAGTGA
>JAJOZX010002766.1:0-22500 GCA_023014485.1 Bathynomus jamesi | reverse complement strand
ATATCTCAATATAATAGGACTAGAAATAACGGATGTAAGTTGACAAGTAGAAGGTTCGAGACAGCAGTTGCCAAAAACTTTTTTACGCATAGAATAGTAAATAGCTGGAATAGTTTGCCGGTAGAAGTAATTAGTAGCACGTCTATAAACATGTTTAAAAATCGATAAGACGCATATGTTGATAGATTGGGTATAGTTTAAGGTAGTAAAATTAAGACTTTGTGGTTCGAAACCCACGTAAAATTGTAGGTCCCCTCCGTCACCACGGAGGACATGCACAATACACAATTGTTAGGTAGACCAGCCATGAGTGGATCCTAGGGTCTTTGTTGGTCTGAAACATTATAACATTATAACATTATATATATATATATATATATATATATATATATATATATATATATATAGTGTGTGTGTATATATATATATATATATATATATATATATATATTAGTGATGGGACGATTGTCATATTTCATACAATCGCTGTTTGGCGATGTTTAAATTTTTGAAGGCGGACCACTAAGTGTCTGGAGGAGCAAGTTCTTCCCAAATCCCTGCTTCCGATTCGCCTCAGACAAATTGACGACCATCCGTTCAACAACTTCAGCAGATTAATTTTAAAGAAACATATTGAAGTCACCAGACAAAATGAGTGGTCCGCCTTCAAAAATTTAAACATCGCCAAACATAATTTTGTAACCGTTATTCCCCAACCGTGGATCCAACCTTTGTTTGATGAAATTTACAACGAGTTGCGTCGGAGAACTACTTCACTTCGTAACATTTTGGATCGAAAAATTAAAAGTCTCATTCGAGATAGTCAGTGGAGTAAAAAAGCAAGCTCAAAGTGTGTTTTGAACCTTTCTTCAAAAAACATTAGTGACGATGCAAAAAGTGCCCTTGGATATGGTATGTCCTTTTTTATTGTTAAAAAACCTTCGGTTTTACAAATTTGTTACAGTCTCGCGTGTTTTGAAAAACAGTGTAATCTCCCTCAGTATTTGTTTAACATAGTTAAAGGCCTCGTTTATAGTGCGGCGAATGGTAATTACGAAGATAACTTTTCTAAACGTTTTCGCAATAGCCTCTCACAATTAAAAAAAGATGGGGAGCTCCATATTACTAAAGCAGACAAGGCTAACACCATAGTTATTATGGACAAAGTGGACTACATCGGAAAGATGAACGAGCTTCTCCAGGACCCCGCCACATACACCAAACTTAGGAAGAACCCGCAGGATGACGTCATCAAATCATTTAATAGTGGCTTGAAACGCCTTCTCAAAGATCATAAGAACTTAATTCCGCTTTTCATGTCCACTTCACCTGCTCTGCCCTACCTTTACGGTCTTATTAAAACCCACAAACCTGGTAACCCTATGCGCCCTATTATTAGCTCGGTGGGCTCTATTACTTATAAACTCTCCAAATGGCTTGTCAAAGTCTTGTCGTCCCCCATTCTCGGAACTATCTCTGATTCACATGTAAAAAATTCCATGGATCTTACGGAAAAATTGAATAATGCACGTATTGAAACTAACGATAAATTGATTAGTTTTGATGTTTGTTCATTGTTTACAAAAGTGCCGATTGACGATATGCTTGACTTTCTCTCCCAAGAATTACATAAGTATGACCTGCCACTACCTTCACACATTGTTTTGGAACTCATTAAGCTTTGCATCAAAGACTGTAAATTCACTTTCAATAACGAGTATTATCAACAAGTTTTTGGGATGGCTATGGGCAACCCCTTATCGCCCCTCCTCTCCAATATTTATATGGAGTTTTTCGAAATTACCTATATTCCGAGAATCCTGGGGGTTGGCATCCCTTGGTTGCGGTACGTCGACGATATTTTGTGTATCTGGCCCATGAATCGTGACCTGGATAGCTTCCTCCTTCAGTTAAATGATCAAGTCCCCTCCATTAAGTTTACTTTAGAAGTTGAGCAAGACAATTCAATCCCATTTTTGGATGTGCGTGTACATAGGGAAAGCCCAGGTTTTAAGTTTAGTATCTATCGGAAAACGACAAACAATTTGTCCTACGTACACTTTTACTCGGGACATGATACCCCCACTAAGAAGGCCATATTTTCATCAATGTTTCTCCGCGCCCTTAGGATCGCCAGTCCGGAATACATCGATGCCGAATTGGAAAAAATCAACGGTATTGGAAGTGATTTGTGTTATCCATCTGCGTTTATGGAATCTTGTCTCAACAAGGCAAAACGAACTTTCTATCGTGTCAATATTAACACTCGTACTTTGTCAAAAAATATTTTAGTACTTCCATTTTTCCCGGGCTTTTTAGGCATTGCTAATGTACTTAAACTTTTGGATATTAATGTAGTATTTTCATATAACAATATTGTGAAAAATATCATAGTAAAAAATAGCCCT
This sequence comes from Bathynomus jamesi, assembly GCA_023014485.1. Lineage (NCBI taxonomy): Eukaryota > Metazoa > Arthropoda > Malacostraca > Isopoda > Cirolanidae > Bathynomus > Bathynomus jamesi. Next base: position 20,092 of record JAJOZX010002766.1, on the reverse strand, counting down.
ACCAATAATTCAGGCATTATCTATAAAATTGGTTGTAAACAATGTGATTCCTTTTACATAGGTCAGACGGGAAAGGATTTGCACACACGTATAAAACAGCATCAATATTCCGTTAGAACAGGACAGTTGTCCAGTGCCCTTTTTGTCCATTTGTCAGAGTTAGCCCACTGTATTGATTGGAATAATGCTTCAGTTTTATTCCATTCAAGCAACATTGTTAATAGAAATATTCTTGAGTCTGCCATTATCCAACTTTCAAATAACTTCAACATAAGCAAAGGTCTTTTCAACTCGATCCTGTTATGTTGAATTCCTTTAAAACAGATTTAGATAAGAAGTGTAAAACATTAAATCTTTGGTAAACTTATCTTCTACTTTATTAACTTTTAATTTGCATTTTATTTTTTTATATATATCGAAACCTGACCATAGGCAGCAATGTGTTAAAACCCGGACAGAGTTCCAGTATAAATTTGTATTTTTATAATCCATTTGATCTTGTGCTAAAAATCGATTAACTTTTAATTTGCATTTTATTTTTTTTTATATATATCGAAACCTGACCATAGGCAGCATTGTGTTAAAACCCGGCAGAGTTCCAGTATAAATTTGTATTTTTATAATCCATTTGATCTTGTGCTAAAAATATTTTCCTTACAAATCTGTACGCCTCACTGGTAATCCTTTAAGGTTTTAATTTTTAATTTTTTATTATTTTTACTTCTCTGTTTATTGTATATATATGTATGTATGTATGTATGTATGTATTTGTATATATAGATATGTATGTATATGTATATATGTATATATGTGTGTGTGTGTATGTATGTTATTTATATTTTCTTTTTTTCTTTCTGTAACCTATATATAGGCTTAACCTTTTTATGTACTTCAGTGTTCCTGAGGATGTCATTAGACGAAAGCGCTTGAGCACCATTTTGTGTTTCCTTTCCTTCGTGGTTTTATTCATCATAAATATTTTTCACGTGTTACCTTCGTGAAATAATTTTCATATATATATATATATATATATATATATTATATATATATATATATATATTTCGCTTTCTGTCTGTCTGTCTGTCTGTCCTTTATGCAAGCGCAAACCGTTTGACCTAGAGCTACCAAATTTGGCACGGGAACCTCTTATGGGAAGAAGAATGTCAACACAGAGTCGGTCAGCCTGTCTGTTTGTCTGTTTGTGAAATTTATCCCGGGCAACGCGAAACCGTTTGACCTAGAGCTACCAAATTTGGCACGGGAACCTTTTATGGGATGAAGAATGTCAACATAGAGTCGGTCAGCCTGTCTGTTTGTATGTTTGTGAAATTTATCCCGGGCAACGCCGGGTACCTCACCTAGTATATATATACACACACACTGTTTATATTTAGTATATATATATATATATATATATATATATATTTTAACTGCAAACAACACATAGTATAATTAATGTAAAGAACGAGCTAGAAGAGCGTCCGCACAAGATGAGGAGAAAGAACGAACAAATGAAAACGAGGCACCTCCCAGGAATCGAACTCGGGATCATCCAATTGCCGGTCGGACATGCTTGGTGTAGTGGTTAGCATGTCCGACCGGCAAATGGATGATTCCGGGTTCGATTCCTGGGAGGTGCCTTGTTTTTCATTTATTCGTTCTTTCTCCTCATCTTGTGCGGACGCTCTTCTACACAAGCGTCGTTCTTTACATTAATTATACTGTTGTTTGCTGTTGAAATGTATATAAGGGGTTCCAAAAAACCTTAGCCCCCCATTTGCTGCTTACATGTTTACTTATATCGAAATAGTTTTTAGTGATTATAAAAATATATAAAATTCTTTATTTATTGCAGGTATTAAAATTACTCTAGCTGATAAAGTGATAATATAATGGCTTCTCAATTAATTAGTGATTCGGAGAGGCAACGTGTGATAGATCGCATACGAGTAATAACATTTCGGGAAGCTCGTGATGCTGGAGCCACCTTTATAACACGTTCATGGGTTGCCAAAAAGTTGCGAAGAAGTGAGGACTTCGTCAAAAGAAATTGGAATAGAACTTTGGATGAATGTGAAATGGATACAACCAAATCTGGGCGCCCAAATTTGCCACTCTCTCAGGAAACAAAGGACATCATTGAAAGCGGTACGCGTAAGCGGAAAAACAGCTGTGTTAAACTTTCTAGAGAGATCGAAGTGTTGAGAGGAAAGATCGTTAGTGGTGAGATCATTCGACTGTACCGTCATAGGCAAGGTTTAAAGCCTTGGCATGAACTTCCAAAGCCAAGAAAAACTCAACTTAACATCGATGACAGAATGTGGTTTGCCTATTATCTTGAAGATTGGGATGTGGATGATTTCATGCATTTAGCTGTCTCTGATGAATTTTTTGTTTACGTAACACGTCGGCCTAACTACCAAAATGATCGAGTGTGGGCCACAACACCAGATGAAATCGATGACAATGAACATTATCGCGAATTATTAAAACGTCCAGACTGTGTTGGTGTGTTTGTTTTGTTCACTGCAAAGAAGCTCATGTGGGTGCTGAAGCCAAATGGTCAGAGTTGGGATTGACAGTATTTTCGTGATATTATTCTATCCCAGCATATCATTCCTTTTCTAAGAACCCCAAACAATGTTATGGATGTCGATCAGGTCGCACTTCTGCACGATAAGGCCCCCTGCTTTAAGGTATTAGCCACTCAACAGTTGTTGCGGAACCATGAGATCGATTTCTTTGGAAATGAAGAATGGCCAGGAAATTCTCCTGACCTGAACAATGTGAACACATTGGATCAGTTATAAAGGACAAGGTTAAATGTCTCTTGTTTCAAGAACCTGCAGCGAATCGATTTTTGAAGGATACAATGACGCAACACATTGAAACTATTTGAGCAAATTTGCGTAACGATCAAGATCTATTCACGTCACTTTTGGCAAGCTACCCAAAGCGAATTCAGGCTGTCTTGGTAGCCAATGGCGGGAACACCAAGTTTTAATTGTTTCTCATTAAATGCAGGATTAAGTTCTCTTTTGTAAGGTATGTTTAGTTTTACTGTACCTCTAATGGTTTAGGCCATGGGCGGGGGGGGGGGCAAAGGTTTATTAGAGCCCCGTATGTACGGCATGAGAAGGTGCCCTCTCAGGGCATTCGATTCCGTTCGTATGTAGGAGAGTTACGACTTCTGACTAGTCAGGGACCTTGGTGTATTTGTTAGCATGTCCGACTGGCAATTGGATGATCCAGGGTTCGATTCCTGGGAGGTGTCTCGTTTTTCATTTGTTTGTTCTTTCTCCTCATCTTGTGCGGACACTCTTCTACACAAGCGTCGTTCTTTACACACACACATATATATATTAGTGGTGGACCGGATGTCAGTTTTTCAACATCTGCGGATGCGGATGCGGATATTTAGTTAATCTATCAATATAATATAGAATTATAAATATATGACATAATTTTTCAAATTTCGTGATATTACTATTATGGCAGGCAATGCATAAGAGTTAAAATTAACATTAATGTTTTCATTATGATAAAAATAATAACTTTCTGAAGTGTTTCAGCCACAGAAAATTCAATGAAACAAGTTTATTCATTAATAACACTGTACAACAAATTTTCGGTTCAGAAAAAAAACGGGAATAACATTCGGTCATTCTTAATATTTCGAGTGTGCTGATTCCAAATCTGAAAATAGTTTTTTTCTATCACGTCACGTTTTTTTGTAATGACTGCTTAAAATCTTCATACCAAAAAATAAGAATATATTGATAAACAGATAGGCTTTATCATATGGAACAGTTTAATTATTGCTATACTTCAACATATATGCACAAAATTAACATAAAACTCTCGTATTATACTGTTTTCAACTCATTATTTGTATTTATGCTGGCGTTTGTGTGTTGCTTCTGGTTGGTCACGCTTTAAATTCCAGCAGAAATCGGCCAGCATAGCAGGACTCCACTTCCCTTTGTATCGGCTCTCCATTGTGGCTATATCCTGGTGGAATCTCTGCCCGTGTTCGTCGCTAACAGCAGATGCGTTTTCCGGAAAGAATGAGAGATGTGAATGCAAAAAATTAATTTTCAATGGCATCTTACATCCGAGACGTTGGTATGAGTTAAGTTGATCCACAAGTGCATCATAGTTGTCGTATTTAGTCTTTCCTAGTAGACCGCTGCACACGTTTTTGAATGCACGCCAGGCTGCCAACTCAACCTCATCCATCACCGCTTCAAAGTGTTCGTCTAGCATGAGTTGGCGAATATGAGGGCCGACGAATATGCCTTCTTTAATCTTGGAATCACTTATTTTGGGGAATTTTTCCTTTAGATATTTGAATGCAGGCTTATCCTGTTTCAACGCCTTTGCAAATTGTTTCATCCGGGTGAGGAATTGTCTCGCGGCGGCCATACTGAGCGTGTGTAGTGCTCAGACCTTGCTCGGCTATCCCACTTGCATAGGAAACACATGACTGTCACATGTATTTCGTATAGCCAGTTTGCAATCCATTGAGAATAGCCACAACCTTCAAATCTGCGTAGATAAGCCATTCATGTTCACTGTATTTTATACAGTCCAGAATAAAAGCAACATTGTCATACGTTTCTCTCAAGACGACTGAATGAGCGATCGGAACAGAAGGCATTGTGTTCCCATTGTGTAGCAGTACATCCTTAACACTGTACAGAGATGCATCAATGAACAATCTCCACTGATTCGGTTCATAGCACAAATCCAGAGCATCGAACAGACCATGTATATCAATGCAATAATAAAGATTGTTCTTCATTGTGAAATATTCCAGCAAATCCAAGGAGTGCTTTCGGAATGCTGTAATTCATACGTCTTCCGTCAGCAGATTCCATTCTTGTATTAAATCACGGACCAAATCATTGAGTTCAGGCTGCGTGATAAGTTGGCGTTCTTTTTGGACTCGACTTGAGCTTCATAGCATTCGCCGTCTGATTCCGATTTGTCAGAGTCTGTGTTATCGGTCGGCATTTCAGCTGGAGGACGAGGGATGAGTAAATCTGTACAATGTTCCACAGGACGCATAGCAGAACGAAGATTTGGGTAGACTATAGCCTTTTTCCCTTTTCTATTGCAACCTGTAATGTGTGAGACAATAGACATTGTTGACGACTTAAGATAGCATAATTGTGTAATACATTATGCAGAGCAGGATATGCTAAAATGTGCTAAAAACACCAAATTTGACGTAGTATATTCGGAAAAATAAAAGATTCAAACCTGTGATGTTCGTTAAGCAGAAATAGCAATCAGTTGAATGGTCCAGCGGCTCTCTCCATATCATTGGGACACCGAATCCCAGACCAGGACCGGTGCCTTTGAACCATGCAGATAACGAGCTTGTACATCTCACACAGCAGATATGAGGCGCCCAGTGCTTGTTCTGATCACCAACTTTGCATGCGAAGTATAATTCATAAAGCTTTTTCACATGAGAAGTCAACTTCCTTTTATACTGTTTTAACGTTAATGTCCCACAAATATAACAAAAACTGTCTGGCGAATTTTTGCACTCTCTAGGCATTGTAGCATAACATCAATAAAAACCTGTAAAATAAGAAAGTGATAGATCAATTTGCAATTTCACACAATATAGACTTTGTCGGTGAAATATACATAATTTGATAGCTGTTATTCAATAATACTCACTTATAGCACCGATTTATGATAAAATATGGCTGACAATTTTGTTTTAATTGATTAATGAAAGAAATTTTTCATAAAATGAAAGTGGAAACACAGAGCCGAACACCACCACCACAGCATATGCATGACTGAACAAAATGTAAAAGATGCGTTCAGAGAACCAGTGGTTCTCAAAATGATGCAATGAAATAGGGTCATTTTCATAAAATCGATGGGTGATACAAATAAATGAGTGTTATTCTCGCAATCTACGCATATAATAATTAGCCATAAAAATGACGATCTCATTTCCGTTTTTTTTTCACTGTTGTACAGTGTAATTAATACTTTACATGAAATGTGCATGACTGGGCCTTATAAGCTACTTTATAAGCTAATTTAATTTTAAATTGCATAATTTATTAGAGGTAATATCCGCATAACACCCGCAGTCAGAAGTGCGGATGCGGATGTTAAAAATGATGCGGATGCGGATATCCGGTTCACCACTAATATATATAATATGCTATGAAAAATAATTCTTGGATACTGAGTAAATTTGATTGTGGTTCTTTTCGTTTGTGAGTCGAGCAATTTATCGACAAAACGAAGCAGAAAGAAAGTGCAGAAAAAAGTCTTAAGAAAAAATAAAATAAAAAAGAGGTAATAAAATGAACTTTTTAAGTTCATATTATTTCTTCTCATGACTTTAACTCTAACTTTACATTACCTAACCTCATCTATCATAACATGACCAAACCAATTACCCATTCCAAGAAGAGAGGTGTTGTAGGTCCTCTATTCCTCATTACACATACAGGTATCTTACATACTACAAAAGACCTTTTCAAAATTTATATTATATTCGCCCCCACCTTCCTACATAAAATATATATATATATATACGAGGCTCCAATAAACCTTAGCTCCCCCCGCCCATGGCCTAAACCATTAGAGGTACAGTAAAACTAAACATACCTTACAAAAGAGAATTTAATCCTGCATTTAATGAGAAACAATTAAAACTTGGTGTTCCCGCCATTGGCTTCCGAGACAGCCTGAATTCGCTTTGGGTAGCTTGCCAAAAGTGACGTGAATAGATCTTGATCGTTACGCAAATTTTCTAAAACAGTTTCAATGTGTTGCGTCATTGTTTCCTTCGAAAATCGATTTGCTGCAGGTTCTTCAAACGAGAGACATTCAACCTTGTCCTTTATAACTGATCCAATGTGTTCACAGACGTTCAGGTCAGGAGAATTTTCTGGCCATTCTTCATTTCCAAAGAAATCGATCTCATGGTTCCGCAACAACTGTTGAGTGGCTAATGCCTTAAAGCAGGGGGCCTTATCGTGCAGAAGTGCGACCTGATCGACATCCATAACATTGTTTGGGGTTCATAGAAAAGGAATGATATGCTGGGATAGAATAATATCACGAAAATACTGTCCATCCCAACTCTGATCATTTGGCTTCAGCACCCCCATGAGCTTCTTTGCAGTGAACAAAACAAACACACCAACACAGTCTGGACTTTTTAATAATTCGCGATAATGTTCATTGTCATCGATTTCATCTGGTGTTGTGGCCCACACTCGATCATTTTGGTAGTTAGGCCGACGTGTTACGTAAACAAAAAATTCATCAGAGACAGCTAAATGCATGAAATCATCCACATCCCAATCTTCAAGATAATAGGCAAACCACATTCTGTCATCGATGTTAAGTTGAGTTTTTCTTGGCTTTGGAAGTTCATGCCAAGGCTTTAAATCTTGCCTATAACGGTACAGTCGAATGATCTCACCACTAACGATCTTTCCTCTCAACACTTCGATCTCTCTAGAAAGTTTAGCACAGCTGTTTTTCCGCTTACGCGTACCGCTTTCAATGATGTCCTTTGTTTCCTGAGAGAATGGCAAATTTGGGTGCCCAGATTTGGTTGTATCCATTTCACATTCATCCAAAGTTTTATTCCAATTTCTTTTGACGAAGTCCTCACTTCTTCGCAACTTTTTGGCAACCCATGAACGTGTTATAAAGGTGGCTCCAGCATCACGAGCTTCCCGAAATGTTATTGCTCGTATGCGATCTATCACACGTTGCCTCTCCGAATCACCAATTAATTGAGAAGCCATTACATTATCACTTTATCAGCTAGAGTAATTTTAATACCTGCAATAAATAAAGAATTTTATATATTTTATAATCACTAAAAACTATTTCGATATAAGTAAACATGTAAGCTGCAAATGGGGGGGGGGCTAAGGTGTTTGGGAACCCTTTATATATATAATATATATATATATTATATATATATAAGTCTATATATATATATATATATATATATACACACCTTATAATGCACCAAAATGGCATCGAACGACGGTTCAGGATCGATCTGTGGTCGACCCTTCGGCAGTATCACCCCTCATTTGCAGAATGTGGTTAAAGAGAGAGTTGGTTTCCGCGCTCCTGCCCTCGTAGCTAGCTACGCATGGCTGGTCAGGGACTTTCCACAAATCCTGCCCAAATGGTTCTTGAAATTATTCAGGTTGGTGTGCTGGATGTCCCTCATTTATTTTGGCAGCACGTTGAAGAGTTTTGTGGGTTTCTATTCTGAGGGTATTTTCCATCCTCGTTTTCATGGCCCCCTGTCCCACCGCATCTAGGACAGTACAGAATCTACCTCTTCTCTCATTTCAGTGTGTTTCTCTTTCATTTCTAAAGTTTGGGACACATTCCTCGAGTATTTTCCATATGTATATTACCGTGTATCGAAATGAGCCATCTTTCCAAGGAATAAAGTTTCAGTGATTGTAGTCGAGACCAGTAGTCTTCATCTTTCGTTTCGACTACCTCAGACGTAAAAATCCTTTGTGTGGCTTCTATGTTTGCAATGTCTCGTTTTCTGTATGGGTTTGTGAGTACTGAGTAATACTTAATTACTGGTAGGACTAAACTCTTCCATAATTTTAGCATAATGTTTGCTTTTCTGCTGTGGAAACTCCTCCAGATAGTTCCCATTATTTTTCTAACTGTTGTAATTTTGATGTTATTGTGTTCTCTGTTCTCTGAATTCTGCATCCGATGACATTATTACTACAAGACACCTGACTTGTAGGTTTGGTGTCATCTGTTTGACTTGTAGTGTTTTACTCATATACCTTTTATTCTGTAGCTCCTTGTTGTCGTCATATCTTAGAAGTTGGACTTTTTCTTCGTTGAACTTCATATTGCTGTCTTCCGCCCACTTGAATAATATTTCAATGTCATTTTGTAATTTCTGTCATCTTCATTTGATATTTCCTCGCATACCATACAATAACATTGTTCAGGTTGCAGATAAAGCACCTATTGATTACAGAATATTCTCAGAGGTTAACAAAAGAAAATTTATTGGGGTTGTAGAAAATACTCGATTTGACTGTGACGAACTGATGAATGATCCAGCTCATACGTTTCAGTTTCAGTTCAGTTCAGTTCAATTCAGTGACACCTTATTCCATAATTTTAATACTTGCTTCCTTTAAGGGGGAAAACAGTTTCGCCCAAAAGTGTCGCAAATCCATGGATCACTCCAGGTATTATCATTTCAATGAAAAACAGAGAAAATTATTCAAATTACAATTACAAAACAAAATTCCTCAAGTGCAATATACTCAATATAGAAACAAACTAACTAGAATTTTTCCATTATATGTAAACTTCATACGATACAGCTAGAGCAACAGATATAGTTTATCTCGACTTTCAAAAAGCCTTTGACAAAGTCTCTCACGCGAGATTGATGACTAAAGTTAGAGGACTAGGAATTACCGGACTCGTTTACAACTGGATTGAAGATTGGTTATAAGACAGAAAGCAGAAAGTAGTAATAAATGGATTGGCTTCGGAGTAGGCCCCAGTCACCAGTGGGGTTCCACAGGGTTCCTTTCTCGTGCTTTACTATTTATCATCTATATTAACGATATAGACGTTCGGCTCCCAAGTACAATTTCTAAATTTGCAGACGATATCAAATTAAGAAAAAATGTACCGTAAGTATTCAGAAGGGCGTAAGAACGCTTCAAAATGATCTTGATAGGTTGGGCGAATGGTCTGCTACTCGGCAGATGCCATTCCAATTGGACAACTGTAAGGTAATGCATATAGGTTACAAGAACCCGAAGGCTGATTGATTACTCTTTCTTGGGGAGGAACTTCACTGAGACTGATTTAGAGAAAGACTTAGGAGTTTATATTAGTAATAATGATCTCAAACCGTCAAAGCACTGTGCAAAAGTCGTAATGAGGGCCTTAAAAATACTAGGTTATATTAAAAGACCGTTCCAATTTAGAAACAAAAAAATTCAATGTCTCTTTACAGTTCACTAGTTGGACGTCATCTCGAGTATTGTGTACAGTTTTGGTCTTCCTATATCCTTAGGAATGCTATAGAAAGGAGGTTGGAAAGGGTACAGGCAAGGGCCACAAAATTGATCCTTTCAATGAGACTTCAAAACTACGAACGTAGATTAGAGCGCTTAAATCTGTTCACCTTAGAGACCAGGAGGTTGCGCGATCAGGTTATTCAAGTTTTCAATATGCTTAATAGAAGAGAAATTATTCTCACTTAATACCAAGCCGACAAAAAATATTGGCTTTAAATTGGAACTGAGACCATTTAATACTTCCATCTGCGGTAATTTCTTCTCTAATAAAATAGTTAATATCTGAAGCCAAATTTCCTCGGAAGTTGTTTCAAGCCAAAGTGTAAATATGTTTAAAAAATAGTTTGGACAAAATTTTGAATACACTTAGCAACTTAGCATACACTGTCCCAACATATAATTTAAGAATCGATTAGATAAGTATTTTGGAAATAGTATTATAACGTAACCTTGCAGGAGTTTGTTTCAACAATTACTCCTACACTTAGTCCTCTCCCGCTTTAGAGAGACGTCTCTGGTTGCATTGTTGCCCACATACCATGGGCAACCATTGAGCAACCGATTTTTTAATCACTTGCCTCTAAGTCAAGGGTGTTCAAGCCTGTGCACGCGGACACATTTGTGCCCGCGAAGCCATTTCGGTGTGCCCGCGAGTAGCCCCCAGATAAGGTTTTAGAGAGAGGTTAATAGAAAGAATATTGCAATTAAAATCAGATAATAATATTTTTTGTGTTTTATGTATTTTTTATCATAATATTTTTTATGTGTGCCCGCCTGCGAAAAAGTTTGAGCACCCCTGCTCTAAGTGAGATACTTTTAAATTCGCCGTAGCAACAGCGGGTGATCACCCACGAAAAACTCTCATACTCCATAAGGGACAAGGACACGGAAATAGATACAGGGACCTCCCACTGTAATGTTTCTCGTCAGAAAGAGATTTTCCCTACTCTCATGGTGGCACAACAACACCGCGAAGTATGAACGACTCCCTATATCACTTGCTGCATAAAAACTTTTTACGGCAGGAGACCCACGTACCAAGTTGAAATTCGGCGACATTCAAAGTTTTACACACGACAGACATTCAATTACAGAAAACACGTTCACACACTGCCTGCCTCGTTAACATGTTTAAGAATAGAGTAGAAAAGTATTTTATAGAATTTATAACAAAATTCTTCTAATTCTTCGAAATGAATGAAAATATCTTCAAAAAATTCATGGCATGGATTGGGTTAGGTAGAGTTGCGTTTCTGCTATTACCATTTTATTTTCCCTTCTTTCTCTTGGATAACTGGATGTATGTGATGAGTCCAGGCATGGTGTGGAAGATCTGATTTCCATTTTCAGTTCCCGTTTCAACCCCTTTCCTGTAGTAGCATTTCATCACTTTCCGGTGTAACGGTGTAACGTTGAAAAATGAGGTCGTTGAAAAATGAGGCACACCTCATTATTCAACGTTGAATAATGAGGTGCATCTCAATTTTCAAAGTTGAAAAATGAAGTACATTGTTAAAAAATGAGACACTTTCTTGAAAAATGAGTTGAAGTAGGCTATAATTTGAGTAGCCCCTCAGAGCTTGGCCGTTCAAGGCTCAGTTGGGATTCTGAACGCAATCAAAATAAATAAAACTAGCGGAGTGACCCGGCGTTGCCAGGGTAGAAGTTGAACGATATATATATATATATATATATATATATATATATATATATATATATATATATATATATATATATATATATGTACACGTAGAGGGCAGAAATAGAAATAGAGAGGAGAATTCCTTCTCCCTCACTGTTTGCAGACATCTTAGAATCATCAGGAAGCGAAAAACACACGTGGTGTTCAAGAAAACAGAAACAAAAGGACGCTTGTGTCTTCCCAAAGAAGCCCGCGAAAAGTTAGCGTCTTAAGAGCTTATATAAGGCAGAGTTCACTGGAATAAGCTCTCACTCCGCTCGTTACCGCCTCCTCGTGAATCTCTCTCACCACGTAGCGTCATCACGACCTCAGCCGGCCTCAGTCCCAAGTCACACTTCCCTATACAAGAACGAAGCAACACTTGAGGCGACTCTACAATTCCTTCCTGCAAGAAAGAACATCACTTCTGTAGGCTTCCCGCTGGCCACTTTTCAATAAAAGTCCACCGGCTGTCAACTTTCATCCTCTCGCCGGGCAAGGCCAACTTGACTACAGAAGCACCTTTCGAGGCCCAGATCCGTAAACCTCCTATTAAGCTACAAGACACAAACCCATTTCGCTGGTCGTTCATCCTCCACCACAATTCGATCGGCGCCCGTTCAACAAATATTTCAGCAGGCCCCCTTACCGTCTTCAAGATCATCTTCGACGGGCAAAACGCAATACGGTCGAACCTCACCTAGGTCTACAGTCTCCAAGGTTAGCAAGGGCGAACGCAATACGGTCAACCTTCAAGCAGCTCTTCAATCTCCAGAGTATTCATCATTTCGGTAAGCCTACCTTCGACTTCGTTGTTAAACAACGCAATACGGTGAACTTTCAAGCAGCTCTTCAATCTCCAGAGTATTCATCATTGCGGTAAGCTTCGGTTGCCTTCGTCTTAAGCAATTCACACGAAGCCTACACAGTGTAATCGTGCGTCGCGTTTAGGCTATATCCAAGTGTATGCAAGCGAACGAAAACTAACACTCTCATTAAGACCGTAGTAGGCCTATTCAAGTGTCGTACCAATATCGTAATTTTGTATCACCCTCTTATCGTGATCATTCATATAATGTAATTATCGTGCATTTTATTGTTTATGTGCTCTTTTATGCATTTCATTCTTGACGGCCTAATCCACTTACTGTATCAACCGCACGGGCATTATTTCCCTTATTTCTGTTCAATAGATTTCGTTATTTATTCTGTTCACTCGGCATGTCATTAGCCTACCTAAATTAGTGTTTATCATCATTGTACTTACTTAACAATTAGACTGTATAACCATTTCTTATTGCTAATACTCAGTCATCTTTAGCATAATATAAATGCCGTTATATCATTGTTAATCATTATAAATACCTTTATTGAACTGTTAATCGATGTGAACAAATAACTGATTTATTTTCCCAATTAAACACACAAAACAACAAGGGAATTTCTCTCTCCTATTTAAATATTGTTTATTCGGGCAGTAGGCCCCAAATTGGTGACCCTAATTTCATCATTTTATTCAGTAATTATAGTAAGCCTACTTTCTTAGCCACATCAAATCGGTGATCCGTAGGCCACTATAAGTTGGTGACCCTGGGGCTGACTATAAATTGGTGACTCCAGCCTTATCATTAATCATCAATCATTATCAATCAATTAACCATTATTATAGTGCCAACTTTACGCTATAAACCGGTAACATCAAATTGGTTAAGATTAGGTTAATATATATATATATCTATATATATATATATATATATATATATATATGCCCGGTTAGGTCAACTGTACGCTCTTGACGATTGGTTAGGTTAAGTCGTGATATTTTCGTTAAAACTAACGAAAATATTACGACTTAACTTAATCAATAGTCAAGGCGGACAATTAACCTAGCCGGACATTCAATTAACCTAACCAGACATTCAATAATCTAATCGGGCACTCATTTGACCTAATCGGGCATTCATTTAACGTAGCCGGGCATATATATATATATATATATATATATATATATATATAATATATATATATGTATTATATATAGGGAAAATGGATATATAATTTTCTTAGAGAGCGGAGGCAAGTCGTTACAGTACAAGGAGCACCTTCATCAGAATCAGAGGTCCTCAGCTCAGTACCACAAGGAACAGTATTAGCTCCACTACTCTTCATAATCATGCTAACTGACATAGATGAGGGCGTTACCAGAGACAGCACAGTAATATCCTTTGCCGATGATACAAAGATCAGTAGAAAAATAAGAAACCCAGAAGATATAGGATCTCTACAAACAGACATGAACAGAATCTACAAGTGGGCGGAAGACAACAATATGAAGTTTAACACTGAGAAATTTCAGCTGTTACGGTACGGAAAATGAGAGGACCTAAAATCCATGGAATATTATACCCCAGATGGACAGGAAATTCAGAGGAGTTCTAAAGCAAAAGACTTAGGGGTTGTAATGACTGATGATGCGAAATTTGAAACATAAAATAAGATAGCAGTAAACAGAGCAAAGAGAGTAACTGGGCAGATACTGAGAACCTTTAAACGAAGGGATAGGAATATAATGATTCCTCTACTAAAAACACTGATGATACCCAAATTGGAATACTGCTCGGTCCTAACATGCCCATATAAAAAAGAAGACATGAGACAACTAGAAGGGATTCAGAGAAGCTTCACAGCCAAGATCAAGGGGTGCAAAGAACTAAACTACTGGGAACGATTATGCGAATTAAACCTATATTCACTGGAAAGGAGGAGAGAGAGATAGAGCATTATTTACTCTTGGAAAATAATAGAGAAACTAGTCCCTAATCTTACTCTGAACCCTGTAACTCACCAAACAACAGTGGAAAGTAAAAAAGGAAGACTGTGTCGTGTTCCCAAATTAAAGGCTAGACAGGGAACATCCTTAACCCTGAAAGAAAAGTTTTGTTATGAGAGGACAAAAACTGTTTAATCAACTGCCCAAAGACCTAAGAAACACGAGTGGTGTTGCAGTGGACATCTTCAAAAGAAGATTAGCCGCCTGGTTCAAAACAATTTCCGGTGTACCTGGCTATGTGAGGTGGAGAGTACAAGAAACCAACTCACTACTTCACCAGGCCAACTCTAGAGAAGGGGCGACAAGCTTGACCTTCGTGAAATGAAAAATCATCGCGCGGAACATTTGAAAGGTTGAAAGGAAATGTTTATCATTCAACTTCCACCCGGGCAACGCCGGTCGCTCCGCTAGTTTTATTTATTTTGATTGGGTTCAAAATCCCAGCTGATCCTTGAACGGCCAAGCTCTGAGGGGCTACTTTAACTCAATTCAACTACTTTAACTACTTCAACTCAATTTTCAAGGAAGTGTCTCATTTTTGAACTATGTACTTCATTTTTCAACTTTGAAAATTGAGGTGCACTTCATTATTCACTGTTGAAAAATGAGGTGTACCTCATTTTTCAACGACCTCATTTTTCAACGTTACACTGGCAATGGCCCACGAGAAGAGAAGCAGAGGAGCTTTACTTCTAATTCTGCTTGATAGTTCGCTCGTACGTAAGTGTAAGCATGGAAAATGTTATAATGTATAATGTTTCAGACCAACAAAGACCCTAGGATCCACCCACGGCTGGTCTACCTAACCGTGTTCGTAATTGTGTATTGTGCATGTCCTCCGTGGTGACGGAGAGGACCTACAAATTTACGTGGGTTCCGAACCACAAAGCCTTAATTTTTACTACCTTAAACTATACTCAATCTATCAACATATGCGTCTAATCGATTTTTAAACATGTTTATAGACGTGCTACTAATTATTTCTACCGGCAAACTATTTCAGCTATTTACTATTCTATGCGTAAAAAAGTTTTTGCTAACTGCTGTCTCGAACCTTCTACTTGTTAACTTACACCCGTTATTTCTAGTCCTATTATAGTGAGATATTTCGAAAACGCTATCTCTATCTACGTTATCGAACCAATTCATAATTTTAAAAACCTGGATTAGATCACCCCTTAGCCTCCTAGTCTTGAGTGTAGTCAATTTTAACTCCTTAAGCCTATCCTCGTACGACTTCGACCTAAGCGACGGAATCATCTTAGTTGCTTGTCTTTGAACTCTTTCGATTTTTTCTATATCTTTTCGCATATGCGGATTCCAAAATTGGATCGCGTACTCCAAATGGGGTCTAACTAATGATTTATAAAGAGGAACAATAATATCGCACGATTTGTACTCAAAATTCTAAGCTATAAAACCTAGCACTTTGTTCGCTTTATTGACCGTTGCTGTACTTTGTTTCGCTACTTTTAAATCACCATTGACTATAACTCCTAAATCTTTTTCCTGCTATACGCTTGCTAACTCCTTCCCTGACATACTATGCGCAAAATTACCGTTACGCAAACCTATATGTAAAATTTTGCACTTATCAACGTTAAATCTCATTTGCCATGTGACTGACCAATGAACAATTTTATTCAGATCTTCCTGGATGTTACCTCCATCTTCGTCATTAATCGCCCTACCACCCAATTTCGTGGGTGGTAGGGCCAGTACAGAACCCTGAAGAACGCCGCTCGCTACATTAGCCCAAGACGACTCTGCTTCATCAATGACCACCCTCTGTTTCATACCTCGCAACCACTCTTCTATCCAACTTATTACTACACCCCTGATTCCATGAGCCTTAGTTTTTTCAATGAGTCGTTTGTGCGGTACGGTGTTAAACGCTTTTTGAAAATCTAAATACACTACATCAACTGCCCGATGACTATCGTAAACTTCAACCACGCTTTGAAAAAATTCTAAAAGATTAGTTAAGCAAGATTTGTTTAGCCTAAAACCGTGGCTGCGTATTTCTAACCAAGTTATGCAATTCTAAGTGTTCGACTATACGATCCCTAATTATTGATTCCAGTAGCTTACCTACAACAACGTTAAACTGATTGGCCTATAATTTCCCGCCGCACCTTTATCGTCTTTCTTAAAGATAGGTGTTACATTTGCTAACTTGAAATTATCTGGTACGCACCCCTCAGAAATAGACACATTAAAAATCTTTGTTCGCGGCACAACAATGCTATCTTTTAATTCTTTTAGTTGTATGGGATATATGGAATCCGGCACCGGTGATTTACACATTTTCATTTTATCAATATAGCGCATTACCTCCCCTTCACTAAACACAATATTATCCAAAGTATTACCATTATCAAAAGGTATTATGCCTATGACCGCAGGGATATTCGTTACATCTTCTATAGTAAAAACTGACGTAAAAAATTCGTTTAGCAAGGTAGCCATTTGCTTGATTTCAGTAACTTGCTCTCCGTTAAATTTTTTCAATGGCCCCAAGATACTTTTTACTGGATTCCTATTGTTGACGTATTGAAAGAATCGTTTGGGGTTTTCTTTACCGTCACGAGCTATGGAGATTTCAAATTAGCGCTTGGGCTTTTTTATTACACTTTTCGCTTCACGCTTTAGAGATATTTGACCTTTTCTTTTCTCTTAATCCATTTTGAGCTAGCCTGGAGTGGGCCATATATATATATAGTATATTGTATATATCGAAACGAACGGTAAAATTATTGAATGCCAGGTTTAGAGCTGTAAATATTTGTCTAAAATCAAAACCATATGTTTGAAGTTTTTGTAACGATACCAAGTAGTTGATATACGATATATTGTAATTTGATATACTCTTCCAGGGTTGAGATACTTTCTTCAACCATTTTCCGTACTCGCCTCTGGCGAGGAGGGAGCAGAAGGAGGAGAGAGAGCTTTATGTTTTTCTATACAGTATTCTACTGCTGCTACAATAATTAAAAATGCACTAGTTTAATAACAGGAACTTCCCAAGTGGACCGAAAGGTCTCTGAGGCTTCCGCTTGTCCTTAAACTCCTTGTACTTCTCTCTCTCATAAGTTTTTAATAATAATAATAATAATAATATAATAATAATATGTAGAGGAAATACTTGTTTACAGATTTTTAATAGGTAAAAATTTAATTATTTTTTACTTACTTTTATTTAATTATAATTTACTGAAAGTGAGGATTTAAAAATGATCCTGCATGATATATATATATATATATATATATAGAGAGAGAGAGAGAGAAGAGAGAGAGAGTTTTAAATTCAATTTGGAAATAGTTCACTTGGGATGCGTTTAACAAATCAAATGCGCATTTTTATTCCTGTATTATTTCAGTATTTTTATTCCTGTATTATTCCTTTTTTTTATTTCTGCATTATGGCACTAATCGTTGAAAACACCGCCGTTGCTGCACGAGGGAGTAATACCACATTTCTCTTGACGAAGTGAGGACACTGAGGTCGAGAGTTTGATTCCCGATGGTGCTAATTAATAATAATCTGGTGATTAACGCAGTCGGCCGCGTCTGGCTGGCCTGATCACTTTGCCAGTTTCTGGGCCTCATCACCGATTTATTATTGTTAATCGTCCAGAGCCTAAAACAATGCACTCTCTTTACGGAAGAGCGTCTCTGTATAACTGTCAGGGTAAAAATGGGCCAAATTCAGGGAGTTTGCGAGGGAATGGAATCATCCACAACTATGAACTTGTAATAGCATTCAACATTTGCAGCCGCCTCTAACACTACCATACTACTTACTTCTCCCTTCCCATTGTACTCGTTAAAACATCCCAAACAACTTCTCTATTTACCAGAATATCAAATACTGGTTTTCTTCTCTTTGAGGCGCGAGAACTTTACGTATCTTTACATTCAGTTTCAGCAATATCTTCCCACACACATCAGCAAAACATGTTGAGGCACTCCTTAATTCATCCGATAACACTCCATTACTGACATACGTCAGTTGGACAGTTGTAACTTCGAAGACCATATTCATTATTTTCTCTATATAACGTACTTATTTTCACTTCAAACTTCATTCTATTCACATAAATAATGCATAAAAAGGTGACGTCACACTCCACTAATGATAACACTGGAATATGATTTCAGTTTATTTTATATACAAAGTAGCAGTGCTAGCATTAGCGGCGCTAAAATTATTGTCGCTAACTTTTTATTATCGATACTGTTAGCGCCGTTAATTTTCAAAATTGTTAGCGAAACAGATAGCGGCGCTAAGTTCTTCGAGAAAGTCAATCCCTAATTTTTCCTAAGCCTAAAAGATCAGGCCTGTCCGATTCGAATTTCGAGAAATTGACTCTGTTGAAAATGAAAAAAAAATCCGTGAAGTAGCTAAATTCCTAATAGTTTAAGAGCACTGACCACTTAATGTTTTTGTTTGTTTTGAAATTAATGCAATTCACCACATCACTGTTTCAGCGATATCCATTTTTATTTTGTAATCTGTTGTATCAATGGAACATTCAAGTTTTGGTATGATTCACTCTTTTTATCAATATTTTATTATTTTTGAGTTTCACTTTGTGTATTTGAATTAAATATAGACGTATAAATTGAATAGAACTTATTCTTCCGTTGGTTGGTTTTCCCTATTAATATATACGAAAGAAATTCAACTCCTACATGAAAATGTTTTCATTTTCGTAGACTATAACGTCACATTTGTATCTTAGTAATCAGTTATATGAACGTGTGTGCTAATATATGTAAGTAAATTACGGAAATCAGAACATATATAAATTGGGGTGGTTTCAGAAAAAAATAGCGACAAAATTAGCGTTAGCGTTAGCGGCGCTAATTGTTGAAATACTTAGCGTAAGCTTTAGCGCCGCTAAATTTTATGGATCTTTTTTTCATATGGATCTTTTTTTTCATATTTTTGGTATAGAGTAGATTTTCACGCTGATTCCATTTCCGCAATCCGTTTCTTGGAGAAATAAACACGAAAAAAGTTATGTGCAAGTTTATTACGTTTATAGGTTTCCATAACAAAGAACGGAACACAAACCAAAGTTTGCTACTTGCCAAACTGTGCAATATGTTCAGCATTTGGCGCACTAGAGCTTTGCCTGCGTGTCGGCGACGCCAGAGAAACTCGCAGAGATACGAGTCGATCATGGAACGGTGCATACCACACCGGCGCTTGTTACCGCGTTTGAGTTGGTTCCACGTCGACTCTATCCGTTGCGTGTGTGCTCCAGTTGAAGGGTCCACGAAGTTTTCGCTGTGGTTCACTGTTTTGTGACTGAAGCTGTACCCTTCGAGCTGTTCGATATACAAACAGTAGTAGTTTAGGTTAGGGTAGGGTAGGGTAGGTTAGGTTGGGTTAAGTTAAGTATAGGTGGATATTTGAATATAAGTTTTGGGCCATAACGTTTTTCGTGTTCATTTCTTCAAGAAACGGATTGCAGA
>JAJOZX010002765.1:587500-600000 GCA_023014485.1 Bathynomus jamesi | reverse complement strand
TCTTTCGATTTTGTCTATATCTTTGCGCATATGCGGATTCCAAAATTGGACCGCGTACTCCAAATGGGGTCTAACTAATGATTTATAAAGAGGAACTATAATATCGCGCGATTTGTACTCAAAATTTCGAGCTATAAAACCTAAAACTTTGTTCGCCTTATTGACCGCCGCTGTACTTTGTTTCGCTACTTTTAAATCACCAGTGACTATAACTCCTAAATCTTTTTCCTGCTCTACGCTTGTTAAATCTTTCCCTGACATACTATACGCAAAATTACCGTTACGCGAACCTATATGCATAATTTTGCACTTATCCACGTTAAATCTCATTTGCCATGTGACTGACCAATCAACGATTTTATTCAGATCTTCCTGAATTTTACCTCTATCTTCGTCATTAATCGCCCTACCACCCAGCTTCGTGTCATCCGCAAACTTTGAAACTGTACTGACTAGGCCGACATCTAATTCGTTAATATATATAAGAAAAAGCAAGGGGCCCAATACAGAACCCTGAGGAACGCCACTCGCTACATTAGCCCAACACGACTCCGCTCCATCAACGACCACCCTCTGTTTCCTGCCTCGCAACCATTCTTCTAGCCAATTTATTACTACACCCCTGATTCCATGAGCCTTAGTTTTTTCAATCAGTCTTTTGTGCGGCACGGTGTCAAACGCTTTTTGAAAATCTAAATACACTACATCAACCGCTCGATGTCTATCGTAAACGTTAACCACGCTTTGGAAAAATTCTAAAAGATTAGTTAAGCAAGATTTGTTTCGCCTAAAACCGTGCTGCGTACTTCTGACCAGATTATGCACTTCTAAGTGTTCGACTATACGATCCCTAATTATTGATTGCAGTAGCTTACCTACAACAGACGTTAAACTGATTGGCCTATAATTTCCCGCCGCACCTTTATCGCCTTTCTTAAAGATAGGTGTTACGTTTGCTAACTTGAAATTATCTGGTACGCACCCCTCAGAAATAGACGCATTAAAAATCTTTGTTAGCGGCACAACAATGCTATCTTTTAATTCTTTTAGTTGTATGGGATATATGGAATCCGGACCCGGTGATTTACGCGTTTTCATTTTATCAATATAGCGCATTACTTCCCCTTCACTAACGACAATATTATCCAAAATATTACCATTATCAAAAGGTATTATGTCTATGACCGTAGGGATATTCGTTACATCTTCTATAGTAAAAACTGACGTAAAAAATTCGTTTAACAAGGTAGCCATTTCCTTGTTTTCAGAGACTAGATCTCCATTTCCATTTTTTAATGGACCTAAGACACTTTTTACTGGATTTCTATTATTGACGTATTGAAAGAATCGCTTGGGATTTTCTTTACCGTCACGAGCTATGGAGATTTCAAATTCGCATTTTGACTTTTTTATTACACTTTTAGCTTCACGCCTTAGAGATATGTAGTTGTTTCGTAACAACAGATTATCTTTATCGGACTTGTATAGCCTATAAGCCCTCTCTCTACTCTTTATAATGTCTCCTACTCTAGAAGTAAACCACAAGGGCTTGTTGTTTACTTTCGCACGCTTAATTTTGTACGGTACACATTCCTCATTTATAGTCCTAAATACCTTTACGAACGATTCCCACATTAGTTTTGCGTTGGAGTTCCCATTACGTTTTCCCAATTGACGTGTGAAAATTTATTTCGAAATTTACTAAAGTCTGCGTGCTGGAAGCTAGGAATTTTAGTCGAGTTAGTTGGTTTCGAGTGACTTACTGAGAGGACAAACTCTACCATATTGTGATCGCTATTGCTCAACGGTTCTATTACTTGAAGATCAGTAATTAGCCTATCATCCGTAGTTATTACTAAATCTAAAATACTGTCCAACCTCGTAGGTTCCCCAACCTTTTGAATAAGAAAGCTATCCTCGAGAAAATTAACTAAACGATTACCTTCCGCGTCTCCCTGCATTGTATCGTAATTCACGTTGGCGCAATTAAAGTCACCCATAACTAAAGCCTGCTCACTACCGATTATTCTCTTTAGTTCAAGATATAACGCTTCGTCCGTAGCAGCTGTTTGATTTGGGGGCCTATATATAACCGCAACAAGAAGTTTGAAATCGTTGAATTTAAGTTCTGCTATAGTCGAATCTATCGGTTCTGGAATTGAGTGCTTTACTTCTATAACGTTCGCAATATTATCTTTGATATACAACATAACACCGCCTCCTCGCCTACCTATTCTGTTTTTAACAAAAAGTCTATAACCTTTAATTTGATACTCCCCTACAAAGTCACGTGTTTCAGTGCTAAGCCACGATTCATTTATCGCAATTAAATCATAGTCTTTACAAGCAATTAAAGAAAAAAATTCGTTTATTTTATTTCGTAGGCTACGAGCATTTAAGGATAGAACCTTCAAATTGTTTGTAATTGCGACACCTTCGCGAGCGCGGGGGAAATTTGTGGAATTTACGCTGGGACCGTTCGGCTTACGGCAGCCTGAAAAGAAGAGACAGTATTATGAAATAGTCTTCCTAAACGCGCAGCTCCAACTTCATTAAGATGAAGTCCATCTTCGAGGAACAAGTCCCTCCTGCCGTAGAAACTGTTCCAAAAATTAGGCAAAAATGCACTCCTTCCTGTTGTGCAACAGAGACTTTAGGTTATTGTTTAATATAGGTCGCCTTGCTGTAGAAATCGCTTTCGTTGGATAATTCGAGGAGTATACCTGTTAAAACAATCTTATTAGTTTTCTCCCCTTTAATCGCTGTAATAAGTCCCTGTACCTAGCCAGCAGTTCTTCCGATCTAGAATTTAAAACGTTATTAGTACCGACATGAATAACATACGTTGTGTCCTCGGCGGTACTGTCTGTAAAATGGTCAACATTATTAGTTATATCCTCCACCCTTGCACCAGGGTAGCAGTAACGGCGCCTACGACGAGGGTTTCTCCCACAGAATTCCTCGAGCTGCCCTCGAACAATGGAATCACCAACGAGTCGTATTTCCGCTTCATCAGTATCTTCGAACCCTAAAACAGAAAACTTATTGCTTGTTATTACTGGTAGACAAGGCTTTGCTTTTCTCAATGGGGCTCCATTTCGCACTCGAACGAAGGGTTGGGAACTAGGGGAAGAGAGAGTGCTATTAGTACTATTTATATTATTAATAGAAACTGAGGCAGGAGGGGTCGTAACTGGAGTCTCAAGGGATTCTAATTTTGCCGTCAGGAGCATCACGCTTTCTTCAAGTCTCACCCTGGCCTGCCTCTCACGGTCTAATTCGTTCCTCAGCACTTCCATGCTTGAGCACCACCTGCAAACTAACTGATCATTATTATTAGCCATTGTAAACGCGTAAGCAGCAAATTTCCCTTCACAGCGACTGCAAGTACTTGACGGGGGTGCCATGCTTTTAATTAGTTGAATAACAAAAAACAAAAAGAAAAAACAAAAAAACGAGCGTTTGGAAATTAATAAATTACAACGTAGGTCCACCGCGTTCTTGAAACGCAGAAACAGGATCTTGTAACACAAATTTATTACTAAATTAATATAGAATTAAGCTACCGACGAAAGAAATGTTAAAGAAAAAGTATTAATGGAACTTATCTGGTCGCTGACTTAATCCTTTTTTTCCCACGGTAGGTGACCCTTTTCGAGGTCAGGTAGTGTGTGAAGGAACTCTGAACCTTAAAAAACCACGTTTCTGATAGATTTGAAAAACAACAAAAACAAACCAAGGGAATTTGAACCTTATGACTGCACGTTTTCTGATTGATTTAAAAACGAAAGAAGGCAAGCCACGTTCAGTAGCCTTGGTTTGATCAAATAATAGAGTACTGAATAAAGTCAATAAATGAAATATATTCGTTAATGAATGATTAGTAGCACGAAGTAATTTAGTTAAGAATGCACGGAACACTTTTTTTTTTAAAACACTTCAACGAAAACCACTTATTCAATTGATAGCACTCGACAAAACACGTCTGTTCACAAGGAGAGACTGATCACGAATGAAGGAGAGACTGATCACGAATCATATAATATATATATATAATATATATATATATATATATATATATATAGTGTATATATATAGAGTGTATATATATATACATATATATACAGTATATATATATATATATAGAGTATATATATATGTGTATATATATACAGTATATATATATGTATATATATACAGTATATATATATGTATATATATACAGTATATATATATGTATATATATAGAGTATATATATATGCAGTATATATACATGTATATATAATATATAGTATTATATATGTATATTATACATGTATATATATATATATATAGTATATATATATGTGTATATATATACAGTATGTATGTATATATATATATATATATACATACATATATATATATATATATACAATGTATATATATATATATATATATATATAACATAATATACATTTAACTGCAAACACGCAGTATAATTAACGTAAAGAACGACGCTTGTATAGGAGATATTCCGCGCAAGATGAGAGAGAGAGATAGTTAAGTGCATATAATGTTACGGCATGCGGGAGGTGCCCCTTTGGGGCATTGGTTTCTGCGCGTATGTAGAAGAATTACGGCATTTGAATGAGTGAGGCCCATGGTGTAGTGGTTATCGTATCTGACCGGCAATCGGAAGATCCCGGGTTCGATTCCCGGGTGGTTACCTCATTTTTTCATTTGTTTCGTTCTCTCTCATCTTGCGTGGAATATCTCCTATACAAGCGTCGTTCTTTACGTTAATTATACTGCGTGTTTGCAGTTAAATGTATATAATGTTACGGCATGCGGGAGGTGCCCCCTTGGGGCATTAGTTTCTGCGCGTATGTAGAAGAATTACGGCATTTGAATGAGTGAGGCCCCTGGTGTAGTGGTTATCATATCTGACCGGCAATCGGAAGATCCCCGGGTTCGATTCCCGGGTGGTTACCTCATTTTTAAATTTGTTTCGTTCTCTTTCTCTCATCTTGCGCGGAATTTCTCCTATACAAGCGTCGTTCTTTACGTTGATATATATATATATATATATACACCATATATATATATATATATATATACACAATATATAGATATATATATATATATATATATATACAATATATATATATATATAATAATATACACAATATATATATATATATATATATATATATATATATATATATATATATATATATATACACAATATATATATGTATATATGTTAACCCCTTCTTCTATGGCCTAGGTTGGTTCGAAGTCGACGGGGTTTCTGGTTAGGAGGCAGACAACGGATTTGTTACTTGCAGTAGTTTCTTCTATACTACTCTCCGAGTTCCTCTATAGTGGCTTGGAGGATTCTGAGAGGCTTATTGAATACAGAGCAAGGTAAATTTAGAGTACTCCATTCGGTGGAATCGAGTGACCAATCGGGGAGATATGATGTCTGAAATTAACAATATGTCTTTTCGTGAGCACTTTGCTCTTTAAAAACAAAATTGCTTGTCACACTGCTCATAACACAATTTAAAGGAGTTCAAACAAAACGAAGGGACGGCATTTTCCTCCCCATAGTAATTTGAAAAGTCATTGGGACATGATCGATTAGTTACTACACCATTACTGTCATCATATACATCACAATAATTATAAAAATCGTTACAAACATTCGTAAAAACTGTTTTGGTTACAAATAATAAAATGTATAATTTTACCTATATATTTATATACGCAATTACTGCATGCAAAAAGAGAAAATCTGTCAATTTCCTTCTTCTTACAACAAAAAAAGGTTGAATTAAAGATACAAACCTACCAATTCAGGTTGAATTAAATTCTCTTAAATTAAATTTTCTTAAATTAAGGTTGAATTATCAGGTCATCCTATAAGTAATGTCGTTTTTTACGATAGATTAAGTTTAAACTAGTCCTACTCGGTTTAAGCATAAATTTTCCGAAGGTTATATCTAAGAGGAGATCTATCGTGTTTCGCTACATACTTTACAGACCTTGACCAGTGAAGACTTGTGTTTTGCTTTATGTGAACCCCTCATAAATATGGCGGTATCAGAAGAGCATATCAGGCATATAATGCTTTACGAGTTCAAAAAAGGGAATAGTGCTGCTGAAGCAACGCGAAACATTCAGGACGTTTATGGCAATGATATTCTGCATGTGAGGAAATGTCAAAGATGGTTTCAAAAGCTTAGGAATGCAAAAGTTTAGGAATGCAGCACGCTCTGGACGCCCTGCTGAGTTTGATGATGACCTGCTGTTAGCCGCACTTGAAGAAGACTGTTCAACAACTGTCGAAGAATTGGCCCAGAAACTCAATTCATCCCCGTCCACCATCCATCGACATTTGCAACAACTCGGGAAAGTGCCTAAGTTAGGAAAATGGGTGCCACATGAATTGTCGGTCGACAATCGGAGGGTGCGGGTAAACATGTGTTTCTTAGTGTTTGGTGGGAAAAAGGTGGTGTAATACACTTTGAAACCTTACCACACAACCAAACAATCACCGCTCAAATCTACTGTCAACAACTGGATCGATTGAACACTGCACTAAAAGAAAAGAGACCTTCTTTGGTTAATCGGAAAGGAATCGTGTTCCACCACGACAACGCACGTCCTCATACCGCTCGGATCACTTCTGCAAAAATTGAGGAGCTTGGGTGGGAAAAACTTCCACATCCTCCATATTCTCCAGACCTTGCGCCTTCAGATTATTATCTCTTCAGGAGTCTGCAAAACTATCTTGACGAGAAACAGTATACTTCTTTAGACGACCTGCACACCAGTCTTTGTACGTTTTTTGCCTCAAAACCGCCTGAATTTTATAAACGTGGCATTGAAAAGCTTGTAGGACGTTGGTAGAGTGTCACTGATTCCGATGGAAAATATATACTAGATTAAAAAGTTTCAGTTGAGTTTCTTTTTTGTCCTTCAAATTCCGATCTAAAAAACGACATTACTTATGGGATGACCTGATAAATTCTCTTTTACAACCAAATAAGGTTGAATTAAATTGACTGTACTGAACTTGACTTGAACTTGACTTGAACTACAACTGACTGACTTGGAACTGAATACAACTGACTTGGGACTGACTACAACTGTCTTGGGACTGACTACAACTGTCTTGCAACTGAAACTGACTTGCAACTGAAACTGACTTGACTGAAACTGACTGAAACTGAAACTGACTCGAACTTAAACTGCTATCAAGTGAAGTCTATTATTATCTGGGGCGGTTGTCCCTCTGGATGCAACCGACTGACTGGAAACTGACTGCAAACTGAAACTGAATCGAACTTGAACTGCTGTCAAATGAAGTCTATTATTTTCTGGGGCGGTTTTTCTTGGATGCAAACGACTGACTGGAATCTGACTGACTGAAAACTGACTGAAAACTGAAATTGACTGCACTCGAACTGCTATCAAGGGAAGTCTATTATTCTCTGGGGCGGTCGTCCCGTTTGGATGCAACCGACTGACTTGAACTGACTGAAAACTGACTTGGAATTCAAAATGACTTAAAACTTCAAAATGACTGAAAAGTGACTGAAAACTGACTGAAAACTGACAGAAACTGAAACTGACTGAAATTGACTGCACTCGAACTGCTATCAAGTGTTTCTATAAACTATAAACTCTCTCTTTCTCAATTATAATAATGCACAATAAATGCACAATAATTTCTAGTCAATTTAATTCAATAATTTGAAAAAATTGCAAACAAAAATAAAAAATGTAAACAACATTTCACTCAACTGTACGCGAAGGTACGGTAATATTATGTTTGGTACATAAAATAAAATTATTCTATACTAACTATCATAGCGAAAATAACTCTTTCAATACAAAGAAATGTATCACTGGTGTAGTGAATGTTCACTGTGTTCCTTGTTAACTCTGGTTTGAAACTAATTATTAAATGTTAATAATATTGATTTTTCAAATGTTTGGAGATTATTTAAAAAAAAAAAAGTTTTGTACTTAATAAGATTCCTACGGCGAAATCCTTGGAGACGTGTCCTGAAGACGTGTCTTGCTGGCTACTTGTTCTTGGATGAAAACTAGGCGTGGAGAACTTTGAGTCGTGACACACCGGTTCAAGGGTGGATGTGACGAACTGGAAGTCGTGACACGCCGGTCAACTGGATGTTGGTTCTAGTTCCAGGGTCTGGAAGACTGGAAGAATCCTGGATGCAGAGGTCGTCAGTTTCTTATCCTGGGGCAGGGATCGCGTCTTTTTTTATCCTGGGGCAGGGTCGCCAGACTGTTATCCCCTCCGTCTATGGCCTTGGTTGGTTCGAAGTTGACGGGGGTTCTGGTTAGGAGGCAGCAACGGATCTGTTACGTGCAGTAGTTTCTTCTATACTACTCTCCGAGTTCTTCTTTAGTGGCTCGGAGGATTCTGAGAGGCTTATTAAATTCTCTGAGGGTTCCCCCCGATTCTTCTTGTAACGTATCGGGAGATTTTAATGACTAAATTCTCTGAAGAGAGCACGGCTCGAAGGAGAAGATAAAGACTGTTTCTTACTGTAATTTACTGCTAAAATGTTACAGGTAATGCTCACTCTCGTAGTTTGAATCAGAATAAACATGAAAGAATTTTTGTGGGTTTATATACCCAAAAACTGCTAACATCATTATTATTAAATGTTGAAAAGGCTGCATTATTTTTGCACAATATTTTAAAATAAAGTAAATCTTTTAGCTGTGGTAATGTTTAAACAGATAAACAGGATATAGGAAGAGGAAGCCATATTTCTATCTTAAATCGTTTATTTGCAGATCTGATATTTTCCTGATCCGTCGAGTTAATTAGAAGTGGAAATGGAACTATGCATCTTTATACTAAGATATGCATTTGAGCAAAAATTAAAGGTTTAAGTTTTACAATTAAATGCTTAGGCAAGACATGACTTCATCTCTTATAACGAAGAGAGAACGTATAGAAATCATGAACATTTCAAAAGTTACTTAGGATTCATTATTAAGCTAAATCTAAAAATGATTAAGAAATTTTGAAAAAAGAACGTCATTAATTATTTGGCAAAATAGAAAGCACATCAAAAATTTATCCCAACGGAAAAATAATAATAAAAAAAAAAATACATTCCTAAATGGCGACATAATGTCGGGTCGTACATTGAGTACAATCCCAAGTACATCACTGAGTACATTGTAATTTTTGTTTATTATAACTATGATTATAATTACCAATTAATTCACATTCGCTTATTATCTTTAATTACAGTTTCATTAAAGTACATTAATTACATTATATTAAATTATTACAGTTAATTACAATTAAACAGTTAACTATAATTTTTTTTACGGTGTTTCATATTTGTAGACAATTAGGATGTTAGGAGTATAACATAAAATACATGGGCACATACAGTAAACACACACACACACACACACACATATGTATATATATATATATATAACATAACACATAAAAATGTTTTAGAAATTAGAAGCAAGCAAGAAGAGATTTTCATCTCAGAAGCGCTCGCTTTTGCTGCTGTCAGCGGAATTCGAACACTCGTATATTACTTTAAAGAAAAGAAATAAAAATAATACATGTGAACGTATGTACATGTACGTAACTATGTACGTAATCATGATCATCAGGGGACATGTACGAATGCACAAAGTATTGTACACATATTGGTAGTCACACAACAGGTTGACAATGGTAGACAATAGGGAGCTGAATGAATAATTCAGGAAAATTAACAAAAGATTAAGGTCAAGAAAGGACATGGATGTATGAATGAACAACATATAAATAATAATAGGTTAAAGAATTTACCATACATTGAATACGAAAGATATCCACAAACTAAATACGTGATTCAGTATTCAAGGTACGGAAAACGTGAAGGGAATTAAGTTACTTTATGACGTCATAGTTATTCAAATTATATCATACGTAAAGTATAAGTCATTATTGGGAGAATTTAGAGGAGATGAATTAGAGAAATACAGTAATGAATAAAGAAGTACAAACAAGGGTTCAAATCATGTACATGCAATATGTATGCATAATCTAATAAAATTTAGGGATGAGGGTTAGATGCAAGACAACAATAATTAATTATCATAAATTCTATAATAAATGGAAAATGGAGATATGGGTAATATTGGGATGGAAATGTTAAACGATCTAAACCGTAAATTGTCTTGTTTGTACTTCAAGGGAATGAAATTAAGGTACATTCGTTTCTCACAACGAACCTTCAATGACACAAACATGGATTCGACTTAACCATAGAAATGGTAGAGAGCATGGTTATGAAACTGCAAATATAGAAAGCAACAAATAAAAGTTTTATCCAAACTCGCGTTAGGCGATTTTGGTTCTTATGTAAAAATGACTATTGATTATATAGGAATTATTCATTGTTCATTTTTACATATATATATATATATACACCCACATATATACACACACACACAGTATATATATATATATCTATATACACAGAGTGTATATATATATATATATATAATATATATATATATATATACACAGTGTGTGTGTATATATATATATGTTAACCCCTCCATCTATGGGCTTGAGTGGTTCGAAATCGACGGGGGTTCTGGTTGGGAAGCAGTAACGGATATTTCTCGCGATAGTTTTCTTCTATAATATTCTAATTTTTCTCTCATTTCTTTTTTTCTCTTTCTATAACAATCTGATACTTTCTCTGAAGGTTCGCCGATTTTCTTTTTATAACTTATCGGGAACTATTTTCTCTACCTTATTTATTAAGTTCTCTGAAGAGAGCCAAACTCGAATGGAAAAAATAAAAAGTTTCTCTCACTGTAATTTACTTCTAAAAATGTACAGGTAGTGCTCTGAATTTACAGGGGTAGAGGTTCGACCTCTTTCGACCATGGCTCAGGCCTGAATCTAAAATCCTCGCTGAGAGTCTGCTAACAACGGAGTAAGTGAAGTAAAGAAGAAAAAGAAGTAGCAGTTATTTTACAGTTACATGCTTTATACATAATCTAAATTTTGGGGGAATGCAGTTTGAAGGTTAAATTTCCCCCTTTAAACACATGATCAGAACTCCAAATAAAAATTTTTTTAAAAATAATAAAAAATAATCGTATTTTCGCCGAGTGTACATTTCTAAAGGGAGACATAATTTCGGAGTAGTACATTGAGTAAAATCAATGTACATCACTGAGTACATTGTAATTTTGGTTTACAACAACTATGATTATAATTACGGATTAACTCACATTCACTTATTATCGTTAATTACAGTTTCATTAAAGTACATTCAGTACGTCATTAAGTACATTATATCATTAAGTACATTAGTCACTTACAATTCTTACATTGTCTTTATATTTATATATGGTTATTAGTACAACACAAAGTACATGGGCACATACGATATATATTTATATACAACATGACACACATGATATATAACATAACGCATAATAATGTTTTATAAATTTGAATGAGAACGAGAGGAGATTTTACGTTTTCAGATGCTCAATTTATGCTGTGATCATCGAATTGCGTACAATTGCATAAGCATTTTCGAGTTTATTGTGAGAGTCGAAATAATTAAAATAAAAAATATAAAAAAATAATACATGCGAACGTATTTGCAAGACTTTCAACGAACAGGTACGGATGCATAAAGTTTTGTACACATTTCATAGACTGACACGAGTAAAATGAATATTTAATAAAATTGATAAGGATAATGGTCAAGATAAGATATGGACGTATGGATGAATATGGTCGAATAATAGTTATATTGCATCATACCAGACAGGCCATAACATATAAATAACGAGATTTAAAGTGTAACGTTTTCATACGTCAATTCATAATCAATATACCACGGCTATTAAATTCGTACATACAGTACAATACATTATTGGGAGGATTTAAAAGAATTGAATTAGAGACAAAGAGTGGGTATTAAGGAAAAAGAAGTACAACTACGGGTTCCAATCCTGCTACATGCAATGTGCATGAATAATGAAATAAAATTTAGGGACGAGGGTTCGATGCAAGACAACCATAATAGAATAGCACAATAGAAAGCAGAAATCGAAATTCTATCCAAACTCGCTCAAACAATTTTGGTTTCTCATGTAAAAATGAACATTCGAACATAAAAACCATACAAACATAAGTACTGCATGAAGACAATGAACATAAGGATCCATATAAGGATTATATAATGATTATATAGAAATTATATATTGTTCATTTTTATATATATATATATACAGGGCGTCCCAAAAAAATGTATACACACTTTACATAATTATAAAGGCAAAATACATTTCATTTTCAAAATGTAATAGAATCTACAGACATTATTTAATTGTTTTGTCAACGCCTGTTTTCAAACTGACGTCCGTTCTGGTCCAGGCACTGCTGATAACGCGAAGCAATGGAATCGCAAACATCACGAAACAT